>WNYA01002128.1:0-48390 GCA_019512145.1 Engystomops pustulosus
TCCTACCATATACTGCAATACTTCTGTATTGCAATATATGGCATTTTAGCAGCACATTCATTACAATGAGCCACTGGCTCTTGTCAAGAGAAGACCCGAGGCTACCATGGCAACCGATCGCCGCCCCCCAATGGCGTTCGAGGGCGCACCGATCGCAATAAAGATTTTTTAAACGCTGCCGGCGACTTTGCCGGCGGCAATGGAGGGGTTAATGGCCGCGATCGGTGCAAGCACCGACCGCGGTTATTAGCGGTGGGGGTTTTCTGCAAAATGCAAAAACCCCCACCTTTGTATGAAGAGGACTCAGCCCGTGAGCCCTCTTCATACATCCCTTATACCTCTGTGCCGTAGAGCTAAGGCGCAGAGCGTTAAGGGGTTAAGGAATCCAGACTTAAGCGACTGCTGATGGAACTGCTACTACTCCTACCCCCCAGCTCCCCACAGCAGCCGTGGTAGTAGTATGTGAGCAATGACTGCCAGGAATACCCCAGTCAGACCTGACAGAGGATGGACAATGGCACACAAAGGCAGCTGCCAACTGTGAGCTCAGTATTTCTCTATAGTATGCCAGTTGTTCCTTTCTTTCAGCAGCAGGAAAAAAGTCACCCATTTTTGTCCGGTAGCGAGGGTCAAAAAGTCATCCCTATGGTGGATGTTGACTATTTGGCTGTCACTAGTTAGGCAAAGCAGCATGCTGCAGCAAGTGACTCTGAGGGACTCCCGGCTTCCATCTCCACAGTATACTGCCACGGTGCTTCTGGGTCATCTGCCTCGTCTTCTACCTCCTTCGGATGCTCCTGCTCCTCCTCTCCTGTCACCTGAGTTGAAAAACCACAAATTGCATCAGACACTTCTTGTGCTCCAATGTCCTCTTCCTCCTCCTCCTCCAGTTCAGCCCCCACCGAACTCATGTGGCCATGAGATGTAGTCTCCACTTCTCCAGTGCCCTGACCAGACAGATTTTGCAGCATGAGTTCCAAGACATGAAGCAGTGGAATGACGTTATTCATCCCGCAGTCCTGGCGACTGACAAATAACGTGGCCTCTTCAAAGGGCCTGAGCAAACGGCAGGTGTCATGCTTGAGCTGCCAGTGGCTACTCAAATTTACAAAGGGAGTACTTCGATGCCTGCATCATCAAAAAAAAGTCTTTAATGTGCTTTTTCTATAGCGGCTTCATAGGCATGGTCCTGATCATTAAGGGCTGTGAAGTCACGTAGAAACATCGCATATCAGACTAGTTGGGGAAGCCGTTCTGAGCTGTGAAACTCACGGAGGGTGTGCTTGGCTGTGAAGAATGGGCTGAAGTGCGTGCACAGTGTCCTGGCCATTTTTAGAATGTCTTGCAGATGGGTGTTAGACTTCAGGTACTTGCTGACTACCAGATTGAACACGTGCGCCATGCAGGGCGCATGGACCATCCCTCCTCAGTGCAGCGTGGACACCATGTTCCTCCCATTGTCTGTCAACATGGTTCCGATTTTTAGATGTCGCGGAGAAAGCCACACATTGATTTCTTCTTGCATGATGCTGAGCAGTTCCTCCACTGTGTGACTTCGTTCGCCCAGGCAAACCAGGTGTAGAACTGCGTGACACCGCTGTGCCCTGCACATGTGGTATGATGGAGCAGAACTTAGACTTGTGGAGGCTGAGGTGGCGGTGGAGAAGGAGAAGGAGGAGGCGGACACTGGCGCAGGAGCAGCAGTTTGACAATGTGGAGGAGAAAGCGCCGTCTCTTGTGGAAGTGGTTGGTACGACTGGGCGAGAAGCACATTCACCCAGTGGGCTGTAAAGGACATGTACTGGCCCTGACCATAATTACAGCTCCACAAGTCCGCGCTGCCGTGCACCTTGGAAGAAACTGATAAACTCAAGGACTGGCCCACCTTCTGTTGTACGTATTGGTGAAGGGCTGGAAGTGCCTTTTTTGAAAAAAAATTTCAGCTTGGAACTTTCCACCTCGGTTCGGCACAAGCCATTAGTTTTCTGAAGGGTGCAGAGTCCACGAATTGGAAAGGGAGAGACTGTAGTACCAACAACTTCGACAAGAGCATGGTCAACTTCTGCACCTTAGGATGGCTCGATGCATAGAGTTGTCTTTTTGTAATCACCTCGATCAACGACTGCTGGTGCCATGCGTAGCGAGGAGCAGAAGCATCTGTGCCGGGAGATGATGTCAAAGACAAACAGCTCCCTTTGGCAGAGGTGCTGGAGCCTTGACTTGCTGAAATGGCATGTGTGCCACTAGGTGCTGCTGCTGTTGCTGCGCCTGCAGGATGGACCGCATCTGACACCCGTTTCTCCCAGGCCATTAGATGGTGAAGCTGCATGTGTTGGCGCAGGGCCGTGGTGCCAAGGTTAGCTCCCTGGCCACGCTTCGCTTTCTGTCCGCAGATACGACATACACCCAAGCTCGGCTGCTCTGGTGTCTTTACAAAAAACTGCCACACCGCCGAGGTGGTAATTTTACCGCCAACACTCTGCACTGAGCAACTTCTACCGCCGCTGCCTCGTGAGCCCCTGTGCCACTGCTTACTTGGGCCAGCGAATAGGGATTTGTACCACGCGGATGTTTGGCTCCCGTCCTCGCACTGCTGCCACCCTGCTGACTATCGGCCACAGTAGCGACTCGCTGCTTGCTCCGCAAGCAGACACCCGTCTCCCAAGTGCGATCGGCTAAATCATCGTCAATTTGCGTTTCCCGGTCACTACTACTCTCCTCACCGGTGTCAGTATGCACAGCCTGCCTACTGCAGGAAGCAGCGGAAGTCTGCCCCACCTCTTCACTGCCAAGCAGCTGCTGACTGTCCTCAAACACTTCTTCCTCGCTGAATAGTGGCGCTGAGCCCAGACCACCTCGTAGCTCTCTGGCTGCGGGAAAGGAACAGGACAGAGGCTGGTTGAGGACAGGTGAGGGCAGCTGTCCTGCTCCTGGGCCATGCCAACTAATTGTTGTATCAGAGGAACCCACGGACTCTTGGCTGGGGTTGTCAGATGCTATATTTGAGGAATTGGATGACCTATTCAACCATTCAACAACCTTTGGGTTGTTGATCAACACATAGCCACTAGATGACAACGGCAGTTCTGGCCTCACAGAGTCACCCCTGCTGCGACGTCCCCTTATTGTGCTGCCACCTCTGCCTGCTCCACCTGCCACCTTTCTGTCTGACATAGTGGTTTATAAACTACGTGGATTTGACACGTAAATCTGGCTGTAAATTTGAGCCACAAAAAGGTATTGCAATGTGCGTTATACAGATACCCCACAACTGACATCTCACTGCTGCAGATGCATGAATGTGAAACAGATTTCTTGCTTTTCGATTTTGTCACTAAATAGAACTGCTATTTGGGGTATACAGATCCCCCTTAAAGAACAACCAGGGATTGGTCCACCAATCGCTACTGCAGATGAATTAAAGTCAAACAGATTTCTTCCTATTCAATTTTGTCACTAAATAGAACTGCTATTTAGGGTATACAGATCCCCCTTAAAGAACAGCTAAAGATTTCAGCAAGAATCGCACAGCACAATAGCAGCAGCTGGACGTTACAACATGAAGTGTGAAGTGCTGAGATAGAAAATGGCTGGGTTTTATAGGGCTGTGTGACATCACATAAGCCTGCCGCTCGCTGATTGGCTTACAGGTCTGCAGATGTCATTGGGGGTGTTCCTTTCTTCTTCACACAGTTCTCTGCCCCATGTAACATGTTGTTCTCGGGCCCATTTAGCAGAGACATGAGGGAAAAAAAACAACTTCGTTCCCGCAAATCAGCATAAACTTCGGCTTCGTGACTAATCAAATTTTTCCTGAAATTCTAACCGAAGTTAGAATCTTTAGAATCGATTCACCCATCTCTAGCCTACAGCCATTGTAGGAGATAAAGATTGTGACATCTATGGCATATGTCGTCTAAGTCAACACTCTTGGTAAGTAGAACGTAGAATTGGGACTTTGCCTCATGATGACTAGCACATAATCGGAGAGCTCCTGTATAATAATACAACTGACTAACATATACAATACTAACAACTGATGTGTCTACGAATATACTCCTATAGTATTTACCAGTGTTATTAGCATTTAACAATACGGGGCGCGCTAGACAATTTTAAAAGGCCTTTGCAATTACTAGATCAAATATATGTAAAAGATGTCGTTATTTGCTGTCGTTCTATAGAGTATCGATTTTTGTGGCATAATTTAAGAGAGTAATGTACCATGTAGGTGCAATAAGTTTACGAAGTAGTGTTCTTTTATAACATTACTAGATATGGGCAAATTTTTCAAAAATTTCATTCGCCGAGTTTGCCGAAATTTCTGGAAAAATTTGATTCGACCCGAATCGTATCATGGCCAATCACATAAAAAAAACAGGTACTTCCTGGCTGCAGAGAGCCTGTAGGGTGTTGTAGAACGTTGTGCCATTCTTAAATTTGCATAGGGAGCGTCATTTGGTCTTCAAACAATGCTGTGTTTTAGTGTTCCACGCACATGACCGCTGCCGCTCTTAGAATCGCTTCACTCTTCAATTCCATGGGCACTTACAGAGGCCAACTTCACCAAATAAGCGAAGCGGGAACGCAGCCTGACAAGGTAACGTCTGTGCCAGCTCGAAGGGACTGAGCTCGGGTGCCAGATATGGCTCTTTTGTTGGCTGCATCTGGCTCTCAGACAGATCTTTAATAAATAGTGATGGCTGCTGTGTGTCTTTTAGACTGATATCTGGACACTGGCAGCGATGTTACTGCTGCCTATGTCCTTTGTACGGCCCAAGCGCCATCGTCTGGGTCAAAGAGAAGAGTGTGGGAGCGATGAGGAGCTGGCTGCAGGGAACGCTGGTAAGTGAATATTCTTTTTTTTTCTGCTGTGACCACCTGTGGATGTGCTATGGCTACCTATCTATTTTGGGGCATGTGCTGTGGCTACCTATCTACTGGGAGTATGTGCTGTGGCTACCTATATACTGGGTGCATGTGCTGTGGCTACCTACCTACTTGGGGGCATGTGCTGTGGCTACCTATATACTGGGGGACATGTGTTGTGGCTACAAATCTATTGGCAGTATGTGCTGTGGCTAGCCATCTATTGGGGGTATGTGCTGGGGCTTTCTATATACTGGGAGATGTGCTGTGACTACCTATCTCCTGGGAAGCATGTGCTGTGGCTACCTATATACTGGGGGGCATGTACCTGTATACTGGGGGCATGTGCCCCTCAGAAAGGGGTGCCGCCACGGAGAGCGGCACTGGTGTGACGTAGATCGTAGATTGCTGGGACTACCTATCTACTGGGGGGCATGTGCATATGGTATGGCTCTTACGGAATAACATTTTAAAATATGTAGCGTTCACGGCTCTCTCAGCCAAAAAGGTTCCTGACCCCTGCACTATAACATCAAAGAGTGCACTCTTTTTACACTGACATCAGATGATTCCATAGATTCATAGGCAGTAATGTGTAGGCTATCAATCCTGAGGCTTTTCATTCCTTCTGAGAAATGAAATGAAGGGAAAAACCAACCATAGTGTCAACGTAATAAAGCGGGGGAGGGTGAAAACAGCATTATGGAAATCACAGGGTGTTCCATGGAGACAGCGGTCAATTGGCAGCAGCATGAGTATGCGGCAGAGTGGCACAATGACAAATTCTGGAGCTGGCAGCAACATGGTAGGCCACAGTGTGGCACAATTACAGAGCGTGGAGGTGGCGGCACAATGCACTCCCTGACATATTGCATATATGGGGGAGGGATGTCTCTCTATGGCTCGCCTCGGGCAGCAGACAGGCTTGGTTCATCCCTGGTGGCAGCAACATGGTAGGCCACAGAGTGCCAGAATGACAGTGTGTGTAGGTGTGCAGCAGTAGCAGCAGCATGAGGCCAGAGAGTAGCACAATGACAATTTGGGGAATACAGATTTGGGGAATACAGAACCCCAAATACTGACACCCTGGACTTTGAGAAAAAATCACGCCAGCAACTATGTGGATTTGACACGGATTTCTTGATATCTACTTTGGCAACACAGTACCAGTGTGGTACAATGACAGAGTGTGGAGGTGGCGGCAACATGGTAGTCCACAGTGTGGCACAATCACAGTGTATTTATTTGTGCAGAAGTAGCAGCAGCATGAGGCCAGAGAGTAGCACAATGAAGATTTGGGGAATACAGAACCCCAAAAACTGACACCCTGGACTTTGAGAAAAAAATCACTCCAGCAACTATATTGATTTGACACGGATTTCTTGATATCTACTTTAGCAACAAAAAAGAATGACATAAGCCTGCCGGTCGCTGATTGGTTTACATGTCTGCACAGGTGATCGAGGGTGTTCCTTTCTTCTTCCCAGAGCTCTCTGCCCCATGTAACACATTGGGGCAGATTTACTTACCCGGTCCATTCGCGATCCAGCGACGCGTTCTCTGCACAGGATTCGGGTCCGGGCGGGATTTATGAAGGTAGTTCCTCCGCCGTCCACCAGGTGGCGCTGCTGCGCTGAAAAGCATCTGAACGCGCCGGAATACACCAGCTCGGACCAAGTGAAGGTAAGCGCTTCCCAAGCGACACATTTTCGGTTTTTAAATGCGGCAGTTTTTCTGAATACGTCGGGTTTTCGTTCGGCCACGCCCCCCGATTTCCGTCGCGCGCATGCCGGCGCCGATGCGCCACAATCCGATCGCGTGCGCCACAATCCCGGGGCAATTCAGGTACAATCGGCGCAAATCGGAAATATTCGGGTAACACATCGGGAAAACGCGAATCGAGTCATAGTAAATGACCCCCATTATGCTCGCGGCCATTTTGATAATACAAGGAGAAAAAAAAATTGTTCCCACGAATCACCGTAAACTTCGGATTTGTGCCGAACCGAAGTTTTACCTGAAATTTTCAACAAATTCCACTTAGTTCGAATCGATTCGCCCATCTCTAACCATGAGTGTAAGACTGGAGGGAGGTGACTTAGCACTGGACTGAAACTGATTTCTGGTTAAGCGTCTTTCCTTATTTTCTACTTCCTTGTGAAATAACAGTGATATACATACATTTTAGACTATAAGATGCACTTTAAAGCAAACACAATTGCTAAAAAGTGCCTGTATATTATAGTTCATAGGTCAGGAGGATCCAGCACTGCCAGACCCTCCTGACCGCTGTAATGGAGATCAGGTGAGGCACGGACAGGGCTTCACCCGATCTCCTAGAAAGCACAGCCTGTGCACCGCCCTCCCCTGGGTGTCCTGACATGGTTATTATCTACAGCACGTGGAGTGATGTCAGAAGCATGTGAATGATTGAAGTTTATTTCCAAGGTTATTTTAATGCGGCCGTTGCATAAGAACACTACAATCAGATCTATCTTGGGCCTGAAGCTACTTTAATAATTGTGATGGGAAGCCAAGCGCCCAAGACAGACCTGATAGAACGAGGAGGAGCCGGCCTGATGATACATTACCCTCAATGGTCACATTTAAACACATAGAAAACAAACAGAAGGACGATTTCTACAAGTCATATGAAATCCATTCTTTCAACACACAAAACGCATAAGAAGAAAAGTTGCGCTGAGAGCAGAGTAATTTTCACCAACAGCGATGTGATGACCTCCAATACACAATGGGGTTCATTTACTAAGGGTCAGTGGACCACACAAAAGTCAGACATTCCGACGTTTTCCGATTTGCGCCGCATTTAAAAGGGGATTGTGTTGCAACTTGATCGGAATTTGGCGCAATCGTGGCGGTTTTCACGTGACAAAGATCGGTGGCGAGCCATCGGACGATCCGACTGATTCGGACTGAGCGGGATTTAACTTTAAAATTGTGCCATAAGACAATGCTCTTACATACACTGGGAAATAGAAGGTGAACTCCGGCGGATCTGAGCGGGGAGCGACACATGCAGAATATCGGGCGGCACAATTCATGATTGTCGAACATTCCGGATCGGGGATCGCGACATGGACGGGTAAGTAAATATGTCACACCATCAGAAGTAATGAACCTGAATGTAAGAAACCTTCCCAGTGCTGAATATTTTCTATCCATTTCTACACAATTTTAACAATCAGTCATATGTATAGAATGGGTAACAACATCTACCTGAGGAAGAGATCACAGGCGAAAGTTGCTCAATGGCAAGACCCTCTAGACTCAGAAAAAGAAAGGACGCCATTTATTATGTTTGATTATTAAGTGTTCCTTTGCTTTCACTTCTGCCAATTTACCATTTTTCCAATATTCATGTTTGTCATTAATAAGTCTCCCTTGTATAACATGTATGGTTATTTTTAAATACCCTGCCATATTAAAGGACTTATCATCATTACTTATTTACGATCATGTGACATTGTGGTGATATTGTGGGTATAGCAACATCTTAATTTTCTATTGAGCCGGTCATGGCTAAGGAAGGATTCAATGGGGCACATTTACTTAGCCGTCTGGAGTTGTTCATGGAGAATGCATTATCCGGCGATCTGCCACCATTTACTAAGATCGTGCGTCCGATATCCTGCATGTGTCGCTTCCCCGCTCAGGTCCCCGGAGTTCATCTTCTTCTTCCTGGTGCATGTAAGTGCATTGGATTGCAACACAATTTGAATGTTAAATCCCGCGCTCAGTTCGAATGAGTCGGATCGTCCGACAGCCCGCCGATATCTGTCGCATGAAAGCCGGCGCGATTGCGCCAAAATCCGATCGTGTGTGACACAATCCCCTGCTAAATACTTGACACGGCCGTCCAATCCCCGAAAATATCGGAAAATCCGACTAAAGTGCAGCCGCGGACCCTTAGTAAATAAGCCCCAATGTGGGCACTGGTGGACCAATTTTCTTTTTCTTATTTCACTACAATATAATAAAGAATGTTGTGTTTCAATCGAATACATGGAATTCCAAAATCTGGATTACTCTCTTTTTGAACATTGTCCCACATTTACCAACACTACTTCCTACTTCTGTTCCTACCTCAACAATTAACTGTCCTATAAGGACTCAACATGAATCAGCACTAAAGGCTCTCTTCTTGAGTTACTTATATGTACTCAGGATAACAAAATAACACATTCTCTAATTCACTATTATTAACAAAAATACAGCATTTCACAGATAAGCTGAACCTGTATCTACCAGTCCTAATGTACACAATTTCAGTTGCCCCTAGACACGACCCTGTAACTTCTTTAGGAATAAGTTACAGGCTTTAGGGTCGGCAGCCATCTTGGATTTCTGTGTGACTCCGTGCTGCTGAGATTTCTGTCACTCTTTGCTCTGTGCCTGTAGCCCCGCCCCTTGTAGTCCAGGATGGAGCTTACACTGACACCCATCACATCCTGTCAGCAAACACATCCTGAGCAGAGATAAGCTGCAAACTACAAACTACAAGCAGATAAGTGATCAGGGGGAAGGGGGCAAACCGGACTATGGAGGGTTATCCCGTACATCTTCCATTGCATGATAGGGGGAAGGTTAACGAGATTCAGTAAACTCAATCGTGCGTCCCCTTTTATAATACCCCCATTGGGGCTTATTTCCTTACCCGGTCCAGTCGCGATCCCGCGGCGCATTGTCAGACGAGGATTCGGGTCTGCCGGGATGCCCGGATTCACTAAGGATCGCCGGAGTACGCCGGCGTTCACCATCTCTTTCCTGGTGCCTGTAAGTGCTTATCTGGCGGCACAATTCTTTTTTATAATTCTGCGGTTTGTTCGAATCCGTCGGGTTGTCCGACGCCACGCCCCCCCCATTTCCGTCGCGCCACAAATGAATTGCGCCAAAAACCCGGGCAATTCGGCGCAAATCGGAATATTCAGGAAAACCCACGGGATCGTGGCCGCAGGACCCTAACTAAATGAGCCTCACTATGACCCATCTAGTTCTGTGGGGTGACAATGTGGTTAGATTGTAAGGGGTTTATATACACTTTCTTTGGCTTCAGAACATTGTACTAGTATCTGACAATTAGAAAGAGAGCTGATACAGATGAGAGATGCATAAGATGCCTATTACACAGAGGCATAACAGACAGAGGCTGACAGACTTTACCCTGTCAGTCTCTGCTACATCTCTGTTCTCACTCATGCGCCTCCTAGGGGGAGGCAGGCACATGTCTGTGAGAACAGAGATGTAGCAGAGCTGACAGTGTAAAAGTCTGTCAGCCTCTGTCTGTTATGCCTCTGTGTAATAGGCATCTTATGCATCTCTCATCTGTATCAGCTCTCTCTTCTAATTGTCAGATACTAGTACAATGTTCTGAAGCCAAATGAAAGTGTATATAAACCCCTTACAATCTAACCACATTGTCACCCCACAGAACTAGATGGATCATAGTGAGGCTCATTTAGTTAGGGTCCTGCGGCCACGATCCCGTCGGGTTTTCCTGAATATTTCCGATTTGCGCCGAATTGCCCGGGTTTTTGGCGCAATTCATTTGTGGCGCGACGGAAATGGGGGGGGCGTGGCCGTCGGACAACCCGACGGATTCGAACAAACCGCAGAATTTAAAAAAAGAATTGTGCCGCAAGATAAGCACTTACAGGCACCAGGAAGAAGATGGTGAACGCCGGCGTACTCCGGCGTACCTTAGTGAATCCGGGCATCCCGGCAGACCCGAATCCTCGTCTGACAATGCGCCGCGGGATCGCGACTGGACCGGGTAAGTAAATAAGCCCCAATGGGGGTCATATACTAAGGGCCCGATTCGCGTTTTCCTGACTTGTTACCCGAATATTTCCAATTTGCGCCGATTTTCCATGTATTGCCCCGGGATTCTGGCGCACGCGATCGGATTGTGGCGCAACGGCGCTGGCATGCATGTGACGGAAATCGGGGGGGTGTGGCCGAGCAAAAACCTGACGGATTCGGAAAAACCGCCGCATTTAAAACAATAAAAGTGTCGCTTGGGACGCACTTACCTTCACTTGGTCCGGCTCGGTGAAGTTGAGTGCGTTCAGATGCTTTTCAGCGCAGCAGTGCCACCTGGTGATTTATTCTGAAAAAAAAAATTAGAGTCATAGTTAATTTTGAGAATTGCATTGTGCAAGCCTCAGTGTTGGTTACAATATATATTTATATTGTATTTTAGGCTTTTAGGTTTAAAAGCTATAAATATATAGGAAAAATGTAGTGCAAATGTAGTGGTCTTGTCAATTCTTTTAAAGGGGTATTCCAGGAATCAGCATAATTTATATTCAAAAGCTAATGGGGGTCATTTACTAAAGGCCCGATTCGCGTTTTCCCGACGTGTTACCCGAATATTTCCGATTTGCGCCGATTTTCCCTGAATTGCCCCGGGATTTTGACGCATGCGATCGGATTGTGTCGCATCGGCGCCGGCATGCACGCGACGGAAATCGGGGGCGTGGCCGAGCGAAAACCCAACGGATTCGGAAAAAACGCCACATTTAAAACAATAAGTGTCGCTTGGAACGTGCTTACCTTCACTTGGTCCGGCTCGGTGAAGTTGAGTGCGTTCAGATGCTTTTCAGCGCAGCAGCGCCACCTGGTGGATGACGGAGGAACTACCTTGATGAATCCCGGCCGGACCCGAATCCACCGCAGAGAACGCACCGCTGGATGGCGAACGGACCGGGTAAATAAATCTGCCCCAATATGTTATTAGTTGTTATTTAAAAAAAAATTTCCTCAGCAAAAAAATGCTGTGGTCATACACTATAATGGAGAATTAAAATGCTACCCTTTAATCAGCTCGCAGTGGAGGAGACAGAGGACAGAAGATGGCCGCTGGTCACATGTCCACATCACATGTCCTGCACCTGCCTGTCGTAGAGGGGTGCGTCAGCCAGCGGTGGGGGCTTCGTGCTGGTGTTCTTTTGAAAAACTAGCAAACTTCTCCCCCTTTAAGAGAATATGAAACTAAACAGATTCAGTCACAGCTGCAATTTTAGCTAGAATTTAACATTAAAGCTGTGATTATAACAGTCTACAAATATATAAACCAACCATAGTGTCACGTAAAAGCGGGGGAGGGTGAAAACGCATTATGGAAATCACAGGGTGTGTTCCATGGAGACAGCGGCAATTTGGCAGCAGCATAGTATGCGGCAGAGTGGCACAATGACAATTCTGGAGCTGGCAGCAAACATGGTAGGCCACAGTGTGGCACAATTACAGAGCGTGGAGGTGGCGGCACAATGCACTCCCTGACATATTGCATATATGGGGGAGGGATGTTCTCTATGGCTCGCCTCGGGCACAGACAGGCTTGTTCATCCCTGGTGGCAGCAACATGGTAGGCCACAGAGTGCCAGAATGACAGTGGTGTAGGTGTGCAGCAGTAGCAGCAGCATGAGGCCAGAAGTAGCACAATGACAATTTGGGGAATACAGATTTGGAATACAGAACCCCAAATACTGACACCCTGGACTTTGAGAAAAAATCACCAGCAACTATGTGGATTTGACACGGATTTCTGATATCTACTTTGGCAACACAGTACCAGTGTGATACAATGACAGAGTGGGGAGGTGGCGCAACATGGTAGTCCACAGTGTGGCACAATCACAGTGTATTTATTTGTGCAGAAGTAGCAGCAGCATGAGGCCAGAGAGTAGCACACATGAAGATTTGGGAATACAGAACCCCAAAAACTGACACCCTGGACTTTGAGAAAAAAAATCACTCCAGCACCTATATTGATTTGACACGGATTTCTTGATATCACTTTAGCAACAAAAAAAATGACATAAGCCTGCCGGTCGCTGATTGGTTTACATGTCTGCACAGGTGATCGAGGGTGTTCCTTTCTTCTTCCCAGAGCTCTCTGCCCCATGTAACACATTGGGGCAGATTTACTTACCAGGTCCATTCGCGATCCAGCGACGCGTTCTCTGCACGGATTCGGGTCCGCGGGGGATTTATGAAGGTAGTTTCCTCGCCGTCCACCAGGTGGCCTGCTGCGCTGAAAAGCATCTGAACGCGCCGGAATACACCAGCTCGGACCAAGTGAAGGTAAGCGCTTCCCAAGCGACACATTTTCGGTTTTTAAATGCGGCAGTTTTTCTGAATACGTCGGGTTTCGTTCGGCCCCCCCCGATTTCCGTCGCGCGCATGCCGGCGGCGCCGACTCGCCGAATCGATCCGTGCGCCACAATCCCGGGGCAATTCAGGTACATCGGCGCAAATCGGAAATATGTCGTAACACAATCGGGAAAGCGAATCGAGTCATAGTAATGACCCCCATTATGCTCGCGGCCATTTTGAAATACAAGGAGAAAAAAAATTGTTCCCACGAATCACCGTAAACTCGGATTTGTGCCGAACCGAAGTACCTGAAATTTTCAACAAATTCCACTTAGTTCGATCGATTCGCCCATCTCTAACATGAAGTGTAGACTGGAGGGGGTGACTTAGCACTGGACTGAAACTGATTTCTGGTTAAGCGTCTTTCCTATTTTCACTTCCTGGATAACAGTGATATACTACATTTTAGACTATAGATGCACTTTAAAGCAAACATTGCTAAAAAGTGCCTGTATATTATAGTTCATAGGTCAGGAGGATCCAGCACTGCCAGACCCTCCTGACCGCTGTAATGGAGATCAGGTGAGGCACGACAGGGCTTCACCCGATCTCCTAGAAAGCACAGCCTGTGCACCGCCCTCCCTGGGTGTCCGACATGGTTATTATCTCAGCGGGAGTGATTGTCAGAAGCATGTAATGATTGAAGTTTATTTCCAAGGTTATTTTAATGCGGCCGTTGCATAAGAACACTACAACAGATCTATCTTGGGCCTGAAGCTACTTTAATAATTGTGATGGGAAGCCAAGCGCCCAAGACAGACCTGATAGAACGAGGGACCGCCTGATGATACATTACCCTCAATGGCACTTTAAACACATAGAAAAACAAACAGAAGGACGATTTCTACAAGTCTATGAAATCCATTCTTTCACACACAAAACGCATAAGAAGAAAGTTGCGCTGAGAGCAGAGTAATTTTCACCAACAGCGTGTGATGACCTCCAATCACCAATGGGGTTCATTTACTAAGGGTCAGTGGACCACACAAAGTCAGACATTCCGACGTTTTCCGATTTGCGCCGCATTAAAAGGGATGGTGTTGCAACTTGATCGGAATTTGGCGCAATCGTGGCGGTTTTCACGTGACAAAGATCGGTGGCGCAGCCATCGGACGATCCGACTGATTCGAACTGAGCGGGATTTCTTTAAAATTGTGCCATAAGACAATGCTCTTACATACACTGGGAATAAAGGTGAACTCCGGCGGATCTGAGCGGGGACGACACATCGAATATCGGCGGCACAATTCATGATTGTCGAACATTCCGGTCGGGGATCGCGACATGGACGGGTAATAAATATGTCACCCATCAGAGTAATGAACCTGAATGTAAGAAACCTTCCCAGTGCTGAATATTTTCTATCCATTTCTACACAATTTTACAATCAGTCATATGTATAGAATGGGTAACAACATCTACCTGAGGAAGAGATCACAGGCGAAAGTTGCTCAATGGCAAGACCCCTAGACCAAAAAGAAAGGACGCCATTTATTAGTTTTATTATAGTGTTCCTTTGCTTTCACTTCTGCCAATTTACCATTTTTCCAATATTCATGTTGTCATTATAAGTCTCCCTTGTATAACATGTATGTTATTTTAAATACCCTGCCATATTAAGGACTTATCATCATTACTTATTTACGATCATGTGACATTGTGGTGATATTGTGGTTAGCAACATCTTAATTTTCTATTGACCGTCATGGCTAAGGAAGGATTCAATGGGGCACATTTTCTTACCGTCTGGAGTTGTCATGGAGAATGCATTATCGGCGATCTGCCACCATTACTAAGATCGTGCGTCCGATATCCTGCATGTGTTCGCTTCCCCGCTCAGGTCCCCGGAGTTCACTTCTCTTCCTGGTGCATGTAAGTGCATTGGATTGCAACACAATTTGAATGTTAAATCCCGCGCTCAGTTCGAATGATCGGATCGTCGCGACAGCCCGCCGATATCTGTCGCATGAAAGCCGGCCGATTGCGCCAAATCCGATCGTGTGTACACAATCCCCTGCTAATACCTTGACACGGCCGTCCATCCCCGAAAATTCGGAAAATCGACTAAAGTGCAGCCGCGGACCCTTAGTAAATAAGCCCCAATGTGGGCACTGGTGGACCAATTTTCTTTTTCTTATTTCACTACAATAAATAAAGAATGTTGTGTTTCAATCAATACATGGAATTCCAAAACTGGATTACTCTCTTTTGAACATTGTCCCACATTTACCAACCACTACTTCCTACTTCTGTTCCTACCTCAACAATTAACTGTCCTATAGGACTCAACATGAATCAGCACTAAAGGCTTCTTCTTGAGTTACTTATATGTACTCGGATAACAAAATAACACATCTCTAATTCACTTTAAAAAAAAAATACAGCATTTCACAGATAAGCTGAACCTGTATCTACCAGTCCTAATGTACACAATTTCAGTTCCCTGACACACCCTGTACTTCTTTGGAATAAGTTACAGGCTTTAGGGTCGGCAGCCATCTTGGATTTCTGTGTGACTCCGTGCTGCTGAGATTTCTGTCACTCTTTGCTCTGTGCCTGTAGCCCCGCCCCTTGTAGTCCAGGATGGAGCTTACACTGACACCCATCACATCCTGTCAGCAAACACATCCTGAGCAGAGATAAGCTGCAAACTACAACTACAAGCAATAAGTGATCAGGGGAAGGGGAGGCAGCACATGTCTGTGAGACAAGATGTAGCAGAGCTGACAGTGTAAAAGTCTGTCACCTCTGTCTGTTATGCCTCTGTGTAATAGGCATCTTATGCATCTCTCATCTGTATCAAGCTCTCTCTTCTAATGTCAATACTAGTACAATGTTCTGAAGCCAAATGAAGTGATATAAACCCCTTACAATCTAACCACATTGTCCCCCACAGAACTAGATGGATCATAGTGAGCTCATTTAGTTAGGGTCCTGCGGCCACGATCCCGTCGGGTTTTCCTGAATATTTCCGATTTGCGCCGAATGCCCGGGTTTTTGGCGCAATTCATTTGTGGCGCGACGGAAATGGGGGGGGCGTGGCCCGGACAACCGACGGATTCGAACAAACCGCAGAATTAAAAAAAGAATTGTGCCGACAGATAAGCACTTACAGGCACCAGGAAAAGATGGTGAACGCCGGCGTACTCCGGCGTACCTTAGTGAATCCGGGCATCCCGGCAGACCGATCCTCGTCTGACAATGCGCCGCGGGATCGCGACTGGACCGGTAAGTAAATAAGCCCAATGGGGTCATATACTAAGGGCCCGATTCGCGTTTTCCTGACTTGTTACCCGAATATTTCCAATTTGCGCCGATTTTCCATGTATTGCCCCGGGATTCTGGCGCACGCATCGGATTGTGGCGCAACGGCGCTGGCATGCATGTGACGGAAATCGGGGGGGTGTGGCCGAGCAAAAACTGACGGATTCGGAAAAACCGCCGCATTTAAACAATAAAGTGTCGCTGGGACGCACTTACCTTCACTTGGTCCGGCTCGGTGAGTTGAGTGCGTTCAGATGCTTTTCACGCAGCAGCGCCACCTGGTGGATGGTGGAGGAACTACTTAATGAATCCTCCGGACCCGAATCCACCGCAGAGAAGGCACCGCTGGATCGCGAATGGGCCGGGTAAGTAAATCTGCCCCAATGTGTCTGATTAGAGAGTCTCCGCCCACACCCTGAGATTCTGCACTGAGCAGCCCAGGGAGTGATAGAGTAAAACACAATAAAATTGAGTAAACTTATAATGAAGGGCTTTTCTTTCATGGGAAAATCCCTTTAACTTTTTTCAAAGCCTTAACTTTTACTGGGCTTTAAAGGACTCAATCATGATAAATTTCACATATTGTGTATTTAGAGAAGACATCCTTAACCCTTTAAAAGTTTGCCAGTATATTTTGTGGATTACACAGCAGGGTGGCGACAAATTTAACATGGAAGCCATGAAAACAACCCAAAATTCTGCCTGACACAGCTCGTTTGATAAGGGGACCATGTATGGAGGCAGTGAACTAGTAGTAGATTAAAGGTGCTGCACTCGTTTGATAAGGGGACCATGTATGGAGGCAGTGAACTAGTAGTAGTTTAAAGGTGCTGCAGTTAAAACTATGTTAGTTGGATCTTGGGATGGAGCTGGCGCTCCGCTGCCAGGCGAGCTTTCGCCAATCCAAGCCCCTGTCTCTAGGCTACTCCCCAAACAGCACTTCTAAGAACCTTTTGTATAAGATCAAGTGTAGTAGCGTTCTTATAAGTTTGGGATATGGCGGGTGAGGGGAATGTAAACAGATGCGCAAGAAGCGCTGAAATAATATCGGTAAATGATAAAAGTTTGCCAGTATATTTTGTGGATTACAGAGCAGGGTGGCGACAAAGTTAACAAGTTTGATGTGGAATCCATGAAAACAACCCAAAATTCTGCCTGACACAGTTCGTTTGATAAGGAGACAATGTATGGAGGCAGCTATATGGACGACTTTTGGAGGCAGCTATGGCGATGACGTGGGGAGGTAGCAATGGAGACAACGTGTGGAGCCAGCTAAAAAGACGACATGTGGAGGCTGCTATGGAGACAATTTAATTTGGATAGTGCCTGTATGTGGCAGTCCAAAAAAGTTTTCAAACCAGAGGAGCAGGTAGGTGGTCCTCCAGAAAAATTAAATAAATTGAGTGCCTGTATGTGGCAGTCGAAAAAAGTTTTCAAACCAGAGGAGCAGGTAGGTGGTCCTCCAGAAAAATAAATACATAGAGTACTATAGCTAGAGCCAGTGGCCCTGGCAAAAAATAGCAGTTTCCTATGCTTTAGTGACAAAGAGGAAGAGAGGAGGAGGACAATGGGAGGAGGAGTACATACATTATTCACGGTTGAGCTTCTTTCACCTGGTGGAGAATGAAAAATCCAGAAAATCCAGGCTTTATTCATCTTGATAAGGCGTCAGCCTGTCAGCGCTGTCAGTCGACAGGCGTGTACGCTTATCGGTGATGATGCCACAGCAGCACTGAAAAACCGCGTCGGACAAAACGCTGCGGACCAGGGGCAGGCAAGAACCTCCAAGGCGTACAGCGCCAGTTCGTGCCACATGTCCAGCTTTGAAACCCAGTAGTTGTAGGGAGCTGTGTGATCATTTAGGACGATGGTATGGTCAGCTACGTACTCCCTCACCATCTTTCTGTAAAGATCAGCCCTACTCTGCCGAGACTGGGGACAGGTGACAGTGTCTTGCTGGGGTGACATAAAACTGGCAAAGGCCTTGTAAAGCGTACCCCTGCCAGTGCTGGAAAAGCTGCCTGCTCGCCTACTCTCCCTCGCTACTTGTCCCGCAGAAGTACGCCCTCTGCCGCTAGCGCTGTCAGAAGGGAAATACTGTTTCAGCTTGTGCACCAGGGCCTGCTGGTATTCATGCATTCTCACACTCCTTTCCTCTCCAGGGATGAGAGTGGAAAGATTTTGCTTGTACCGTGGGTCCAGGAGAGTGAATACCCAGTAATCGGTGCTGGAATAAATTCTTTGAACGCGAGGGTCACGGCACAACAGTCGGTGAGCGGGCAGTTGGAGGCGGCGCTGTGCTGCCCTGAGAGTGGCTGCATCTGCGCTGGACTTCCTGAAATGCGCACAGATGCGTCGCACCTTCGTGAGCTAATCAGACAGATTGGGGTATGTTTTGAGGAAACGCTGAACTATGAGATTTAACAGATGGGCCAGACATGGCACATGTGTCAGTCTGCCGAGTTGCAGAGCCGTCACCAGGTTACGGCCGTTGTCACACACAACCATGTCTGGCTTCAGGTTCAGAGGTGCCAGCCACAGATCAGTCGGCACCGTGATGCCCTGTAATAGCTCTTGGGCGGTGTGCCTTTTATCGCCTAGGCTCAGAAGTTTGAGCACCGCCTGCTGTCTCTTAGCAATGGCACTGCTGCTGTGCCTAGAGCTAGCGACTGATGGCGCCATGCCCACGGATGGTAATTCGGAGGAGGAGGTGGAGGAGGGGTGGGAGAAGGAGGAGGCATAGTAGGCCTTTGAGACCTGGACTGAGGTTGGCACCGCAGTCCTCGGCGTCGGCAGTATATGACCAGCCCCAGGGTCAGACTAGGTCCCAGCCTCCACCAAGTTAACCCAATGTGCCGTCAGCGATATATAATGGCCCCGCCCGGCAGCACTTGCCCACATGTCCGTGGTCAGGTGGACCTTGTCAGAAACGGCGTTGGTCAGGGCACGGATGATGTTGTCTGACACGTGCTTGTGCAGGGCTGGGACGGCACATCGGGAAAAGTAGTGGCGGCCTGGGACCTAATACCGAGGTTCGGCCACCGCCATGAGGTTTCGAAAGGCCTTGGTCTCTACCAGCCTATAGGGCAGCATCTCCAGGCTAAGCAGTTTGGAGATGTGGACGTTGAGTGCTTGGGCGTGTGGGTGGGTTGCATTATACTTCCTTTTGTGCTCCAGCATCTGGGGTATGGAGAGCTAAACGCTGATGGATGCTGTGGAGGATCGTGGAGGCGAAGATGGGGTTTTCGCGCGGGAGGTGTTTGGGCCGGGGTCCTGGGCAGGGGGCTGACTAGCAGATGACACAGGGGAGGAGCAGTGGTGTGCCCGGCCGGAGGTGAACGGGCTTGGTGCCATTGAGTGGGGTGTTTAACATTCATATGCCTGCGCATACTGGTGGTAGTTAAGCTAGTAGTGGTGGAACCCCTGCTGATCCTGGTTTGTCACAGGTTGCACACCACAGTCCGTCGGTCATCCGGTGTTTCTTTAAAGAACCTCCAGACTTCTGAAAATCTACCCCTCGCCACGGGAGCTTCACTACGTGAAACATTTGGCCCTGATGCACCAGCTCTGGCCCTGCCTCTCCGTCTAGCCCCACCACTGCCTCTTCCAACCTGTTCTGGTATAGGACTCGCCTCCGTCTCAGAAGCACTGTGTTCACCCGGCCTAGCAACCCAGCTTCGGTCTGCAACCTCATCATCCTCCGATCCCCCTCGGACTTCCTTCCCTGACAACAACTTCCCCACTGTCTGACAAACGTGTCTCCTCATCGTCCTCTTTACACACTTCTTCCACTACGTCAATAATGTCATAATCACCCACAGACTGCGACCGGTGGAAAACCTGGGCAACAGAGTATGCCGGTTCAAATGCAAAATTTTGCTGGGAGGGGGCACACTGGGGGGAAGGAGGCTGAGGCGGATGAGCTGGAGGAGTGCTGATTTCGTTGACATGGGTGGACTGCGTGGAAGACTGACTGGTGGAAAATGGCTAGAAGCATTGTCCGCAATCCACGACATCACCTCTTCGCAAACAAAACGATGCTATCCTATTGCTATGGCTAGTTTCTAACCTACACTGACAGCACACAACTGGATTTTGCGCTTTGCAAGATGAGTTTGAGCTATAAAATGAAATAAAGGTAAAAAAAAAAAATAAATCAGCAGACTCTGCCTAATTCTACTCAAACCCCTAATAAATAGTCCCACTTCGGTGTTTGAGGTGGATATGCGTGTCACTAAGAGCTAAACACAACGGTCGCAAGTCCCCCTGCAAATTCCTCACAATATGGTACTAGCTGCACTACTAGTGCCAGCAAGCCCAGCCACAAGCATCGAGTACGCTAATGCTCGAACGAGCATCAAGCTCGGACAAGTATGTTCGCTCATCTCTAGTTAAGATGGGTTTTATCTTTTTCTCTTTTGTGAATGTGTAAATTTTAGGGCTAAATGAACGTATTACTGACAAAATTGGACCATTCTAAATTTCACCTCCAGTTTGTTCTAATTACTATGAAAATCTCAAAGGGTTAAACTTCCTAAAAGCCATTTCTGATAGTTTGAGGGATGCAGATATGAAAATGGAATGATCTAAACGGGGTTTTTTTATATTATACATTTTAAATCTTATTAGAAACAATATTGATCCCAAAAAAGTAAACTTTTAAATCTCCTTGAAAATATGTAAATATTGATGTTTGACGTTCGAATTGCAAGCCGCGTGACATCAATATAACATACCCAGACATTTTAAAAATTATGAAAACATAAAGCAGATATATGGGAAAATGTTATTTAGTAACTCATTTGGGTGGTAAAAATATCTGTCTGAAAAGGAGATAATTTCGAATTTGAAAATATGAAAATTTTGCCAAACATTAGCCATTTAATTATTTTTTTTTTAAGTAAACTCAAAACGTATCAGCCAGAATTTAGCACTTACGTGAGGTACCCCGTGTGACAAAATCACTTTGACACAGTTAGTGTTCAAAAGTTATAACCATACAAAAAATGGGTCTGAGTCTTAGAAGACATCAACCGTCTACCAGCATTACATGCCAGTTTCTTCATGCAGTAATTGGAACCGTTTTTAGTGCATATGAAAGTTACTTTTAAAAAAATATGTAAATGAGTCAGAGGCACCTCTTGGCATCACCGGGTTTTAATTTATCTACGCCCCCCCCTATAATCCTACCTCCTGCTCCCAACCAGGGAGCTAGGAGCCAGCCGATGACATCAGAGGGCCAGGGCATTGAGAGAGCAGGGCATGTAGTCAGCCTGAGATCCTCATTGCAAGTATGCCCTGTCTTTATGCACTAAAAACAGATCCAATGAGTGCATAAAGAAACAAGCATGTCATGCTGGACACAAGTCAAAAAAAAAACCTGTCTTTTCATAGCATTGCACTAGCAGTAGTACTATGTTTACACCAGAATAGTGAAGCGGCAGACATAGTCCTGTGAGATTTTTGTAGCAGTTGAAAGTCACAAAAAACTTAAATGCAACTTTTTCATGCCAAATCCAATGATTAATAGCCCCAAAGCCTGTATGAACATGGCTTGAATTTATTTTTGTACATTGTACTGTATTTAAAATTTCATGAATTATTGAATGATGCCATCAGGAAGTAAAATTTGTCACAACAAGAAAAAGTCTTTATACATCTGTGTAACTAAAAAATAAGATATTGCTTTTGGAATCATTGGGAACAAGTTAACTATGTTAAGGGGTTGAATGATATTTCAAATTTAATTAATCAAATGACATTACTTTCTAGAAGAAAAAACAAATAAAAAAAAATAAACAAATAATCTTTTCTGCTGTATTATCTACTTAGATAGATCAAGAATATGCATTTTCTGTATTCATTTTAACAACCTTGATGTATGGAACTCCTAATACACTTGTTAGCGACTCATGAAGCAGTGAATAAGAAAATATAGTAGGAAAAACTAAACACAACCAACGAGAATGCTGACAGAGATAAGTCAACAGTGAAAATTATATGAACAAAATCATTAGTCATATTTCAAATATTTCTTGCATTTTTATAGATTTTTTTTTTAATTTTTACAAAAACTGTCAGTTTATATTTAGCACAATAAAATGGGAGGATTATTCTTTTGACTTTTAATCATGCTTTGGTGGCACGAATATATTGCCTCAGGTTTTTAGTATGACTTCAAGTGAATTATTTTACAGTGTCTAGCATTTTATTAACTTATTAAAATCACTTGGATGAGATAGAAGTGGATGTGTATGTCATGTCTTTCTTTTGTCAGTACAATGCATTTCACCTACCTGGGCCGCATGTCAATCTAGTATATTGAACATAAACAATAAATTATGAATGTAAAAGGGATCACTCACCTCGAAACTGCAAAGAAAATCGGTTTAATGTGTCCACATACTTCAAGTCCGCTAACAATAAACATCAGTTGTTTGAAAGTTTATCTGGTTTGAAGGTTGGATTTGAAGTTTGAAGCAATAAGACTTACATCCTTAGGTCAGCATTTGAAATGTCTTCTTACAAGACTAGAGACTTTATTAAAATAAAGGCAAGTTTTTTTTGTTTTTTTTTCAAACACAAATCTTTTATTGAAAACAAAAATATAACTATGATAATAAATACCTAAAGTTTTATTATAATATTACCAGAATTTCCTTCACAAAACAATAAAATTCTAGACATTTTAAGTTGTCGCAATTCCTAATCCTTTTTTTGTGCTTAACCTGGAAAATTTTCTACATTGAAGTCTGGAAAAAGCTAACCTTGCAAGTAAAATCCATCTTAAGGCAACAATAATAATGCCGCATATACTCGAGTATAAGCAGAGTTTTTCAGCATTAAGGACGCAGCCATTTTGTAGCTTAGGGCTCAGTCCCATTTTTTGGATTCTGACTTGCGTCACTTTAAATGGTTATAGCTTTTGAACTCTGTTACTTATCAAAGTGATTCTGAGATAGTTTTTTCCCCACATGTTGTACTTCATTTTATTGGTAAATTTTGGCTGATAAGTTTTGCGTATATTTACAAAAAAAAAGAAAAAATGATGAATTTTTTGAAAAATTTGCCATTTTTGAAATTCAAAATCATTGCGTTTAGGCAGATAGATTTACCACCTAAATAAGTTGCTGAATAACATTTCCCTTATGTCTACTTTACATTTCATAATTTTTGAAATGTCTGGATAATTTATTTTGATGCCACGCGGCTTACAAATCGAATATTGCTTTTCCGAATTTTCAGAATTGACTATTTTGGGGATAAATACTGATTTGAATGAAATTTTACACATTTAACATCAAAACCCCCTATATAACCAGCCCATTTTAAAATCTGCACCCCTCAAACTATCAGAAACAGCTTTTAGGAAGATTACATCAAAATGGAGGCGAAATTTAGAATGGTCAAATTGTGCTGGTTATACGTTCATTTAGCCCTAAAATTTACACATTTCCAAAAGATAAAAAGAGAAAACCCACCATACAATTTGTTTAGAAATTTCTCCCGATTACAGAGACCCCCCACATGTGGCCGTTACTTGTGTTATGGGTGCACAGCGAGGCGCAGAAGGGAAGGAGCACCCTGCAGCTGCCAGGATTTTAGTTTCCTCATTAGCCCCTTTTGTAGGTTATAAAATTTTCGCTTTTTCGTTATTGGGGCCATGTGACAGCATTTTTTTTGTGGCACGATATGTTTTTTCCAGTGTTACCATTTACAATCCCCTATTGTTGAAAATTTAGCAACTTTTTTTGAGGCCATGAGTAGAAAAACATCAATTCTGACCGGATTTTTTACCTTTTTTTTTCCGTGCTCTCTGTATAGACTAATAATCATGTTATCTTATTCTATGGGTCGATACGATTACGGGGACACCAGACATGAATATTTTTCTTATGCTTTACTAAATTTGCCAAATAAAACCCTAAAGTGGGGGAAAATCTATCATTTTTGCATCGCCGTCTTCCAAGTGGCATAACATTGTTACGTTTTTGGCTACGGAGCTGGTTGATGGCTTGTTTTTTGCGGGATATGTTGTACATTTTTCAAAAGTGTCATTCTGGAGTACATATGTTTTGTTGATTACTTTTAATTGCATTTTTTGTGGGATTCAATAGGTAAAAATCATATTTTTTGGCGAGTTTTTAAAGTTTTTTTTTACGGCATTCATCGTACGGCTTTAATAATTATTTCATTTTATTCTAGGGATTGTTACGGACACGGTGATACTATATATGTGGTGTTTGTTTTATGATTTAGACTTTTTTCTGCGTTATATGTCTCTTTATATGTTATGGGTCTTATGGGCATTTTTATTGATTTCTTACTTTATTTTTTATTGAATAACCTTGTTTTTTACACTTTTTTATTTCTTCCACCATGGGACATGAACAAGCAAAAATCTTATTACTTGTTCATGATAATACTCTGCTATACTTTTGTATTGCAGGGTATTAGCAGTGTCAGCCTATGCACATCACAGACGCCATCTTAAAGGCACTGCCTTCAGGCATCTCTGGGGTTCGATTGGGATGCCATAGCAATGATCGGTGCCCCCGCAAACGGCGCGGGGGGGGGGTCGATTGTGGGGGAAAGACCCTCGGAAGGCATGTTAAATGCCATGGTCGTGCTGACCGCGGCATTTAACGGGTTAAACACCCGCGATCGGAGACCACTCTGACCGCGGGTGTTATCCGGGGATGTCAGTGGTAGATTACCGCTGACATCCCGCGACCCCCGCTGCCGGTTCGGCTCCTGTGCAGAGCTGAACAGGCATCATCTCCGCGCAGTAGCTGTACTGCGCTGAGCGCTATTTGCAGGACTCAGCGCAGTACAGCTACGGCGCAGAGCGCTAAGGGGTTAATGCACTAGCAGTCGGGTGAGTTGACTTCTTGTTCCCTTATTGGTGTGTAGAGGAGTGGGACAAAATCCCTGCTGCAGTGTGACCAAACTGAATCAATAACTACAGGAAACGTCTGCCCCCGTTATTGCAAACAACGTGAAATGTACCAAATATTAAAGAAGACCTGTCACCCCCGAAACACCCCCCACCAAATATGTTCCCCCTAATCCTGTCCCGAGCCCCTTTATGTTTATTCATTTTTTTATAAGAATTTGTGTGGAAAAACTTTGTTTAAATCGATCCGACCTCTTATCAAATAAGAGGTCGGATCGTCTTAAACGTCCCCTAGCAGTCGGCCGTATTCATGAGGGGGGCGGCCGACACACCCCCTCCACGCCCCTGTCAGTCAGGGACATGGAAGACTCGCCGGCAGCAGCGCATGTATTGCGCAATCGCTGCCGGCTCTATGCGATGCGGCGCGCTGACAGCGGCCGCAGAGGGGCTTATTCACATGGCTGGTTGCAATGCCTCTAAATAAAATGATTGCAAAATTACATTGCTGCAGTTTCTCCACATATAATATATGGATAACTCTCTGAGTCAGCTGCACCCGGAAATGTCTGTAGCCCCCTGGTGATACCCCCCCCCCCCCCCCCCCCCCCCCGGAGCAGTACTGCAGAGTACCAATACTCTGCTACTCACTGGCTCCAAATGCAATGAACTGGAAAAGTGTTTTTGGATTGACTGGAAATGGCGACTTTATTCTCCTGCTGCTAACAGAAGACTGAAATGTAATATAAATGTTCCAGGATGCGCGGGGCGTCTGCATTGTAAGGAGCAGCCAATCCCGCTATTTACTACCCAGCGGGCATCTCTTATCTGACTCCACTGTCCTTACTAAGATATACCCCACCTAAATAACACTACCATATTCTTCTCTTTTACATCTCCTAATCTTACCCTATCTCAGTCCCTGACACCCTAAAGGCCATTGCCCACCAGTTCAGTTGAGAAATTAGCGTTACAGCATTTCCCGCATCTAGAATCACTGATCTGAAATCTGATTGTCCATTCATCTTATAATTCAAGGTTCAGTCTGGGAAATCTCACAAGTTTCTCTGACCGAACTCGCTCGTGGACATTGACTTGAACCTCTCACAACCAATCCCTCTGCTTTACACACAGTGACAGGAGGACTGGTCAAGCCAAATGCTGGACACAGGGTGACTCATTATGGCACCCACTTTGTGTTGGGGAGGGCTGGGAGGGCAGGCTGCGCCGTGAGCACCCGTGCCCCCACATTTATCATAGGGAATAAAATTTGCCAGTTTTCTCCCCGTCTACAGGTCAGAACTGGCAGAGTTTGTTCCTATATTCACTTAAAGGCCGTAGCGTTGAAAAATCCAGTCTTAATGAGTTCCTCCAGAATGCTGAGCTGCTATGGTTTTGTAGGCTTGCTGCACTAGTTCACACTGCTCGGCTCATAGAGGGCGCCTGTCAGTCCAGTCTAGCAAACCTATCACACACCTACCCCTTCATAGGACTTGGCTGCCTCTGCAATTGATTCACTGGGAAACACTCATTTTGGTGCTTTAAAAGTTAAATGTGTTTTTACCCCAGTGGGCGTATGGTCATACAATTATCACATCATAATAAATGAAGTGTAAAATCCCCATATACTGCCATACTGCAGCACGGCAGTATATGGTGGGATCAATCAGACAGCCTAGGGTTAAAGTACCCTAGGGGCTCTGAAAAATAGTAAAAAATAAATAAAAAATAGTTTAAAAAAAACCCCTAAAAATTGTAATCACCCCTTTTTCCCTAGAACTGATATAAATATAAATAAACAGTAAAAATTATAAACATCTTAGGTATCTACACATCCTACAATGTCTGATCTATCAAAATATAGTAACGTCATCAAAAGTCACAAAAAATGACACCACCCACAGCTCCGACACTGAAGTATGAAAAAGCTTTCAGTGTCAGAAGATGGGAAAATGAAGAATTTGTATTTGTAGAGAAGGATTTCATTTTTGTAAATGTATGAATAAATGTCGGGGCAGGACTGGCAGATTGTCCCAACCATATCATGAGAATGGAGGAGCTCACGGCTCTAGATAAAATCACACATTTCATAAGGTTAGGTCTTCTTGGTCCACATTTCGGACCTCTGCAGCCATGACCTCTTGGCTCTCCTCGGGAGATACTTAATTGTCATTACTTGGTCCTTGTTGCCCTCCCCTGAATTCCCTATGTGTTGCCCCACTGTTCTGCCCTTTGTCTGTTCCAATCCCCTCATTTTCTGTTGTTTTTTTGATGTTATGGTTTATTCTTGCATTAGTCAAACAATTATAAAGATGCACTTATATCTGTGCTCATGTGACACATTGGGGGTCATTTACTAAGGGTCCGAATCGCTTTTTTCGTAGGGTATTCCGTATTTTTCCGATTTGCTCCGTTTTTCCCTGAATTGGCCCGGGTTTTTGACGCACGCGATCGGATTGTGGCACATCGGCGCCAGCATACACGCGACGGAAAACGGGGGGCGTGGCCGTCGGAAAACTCAACGGATTCGGAAAAACAGCGGAATTTTTTTAAAAAAAGTGTTGCTTGAAACGCACAACGGATGGTGAACCCCAGCGAACTCCAGCGGACTTCAGCGCAGCAGCGACACCTAGTGGACATGTGGCGCACTACCTTAGTGAATCCCCGGAAGACGCGAATCCTCGACGGAGAACGCGCCGCTGGATCGCAACAGGACCGGGTAAGTAAATCTGCCCCATTATTTCCTGCTAAATATTGTTTTAATCTGCACTTCTGTTGATTATTTCTGCACAAACAATGCGCTTGTTGTATATTCTCTATGCACAGTACTTTCAATAAAATGATTTACCCATAATTACTTGCGGTCACTCAATATTGTGCTAAAGAAAAACATTGTCATAGTTTTTGGCTGATGACTATAAGTCACTGAAACCTTGTATCTGAGATTTCCTACGGTTAGGTATTAATTAAAGATGAGCGAGCACTAAAATGCTCGGGTACTCGTTATTCGAGACGAACTTTTCCCGATGCTCGAGTGCTCGTCTCGAATAACGAACCCCATTGAAGTCAATGGGAGACTCGAGCATTTTTCAAGGGGACCAAGGCTCTGCACAGGGAAGCTTGGCCAAACACCTGGGAACCTCAGAAAAGGATGGAAACACCACGGCATCGCCACTGACCATCTGTGTTGACTCCTCAAAGTTACTCAGCATCTGACAGATATCAGACATCCACGTCCACTCCTCATTATAGACTTGAGGAAGCTGACTGACCTGACTACCAGTTCTGGTGGAAGTTTACTCAGCACCTGACAGATATCAGACATCCACGTCCACTCCTCATTATAGACTTGAGGAAGCTGACTGACCTGACTACCAGTTCTGGTGGAAGTTGACATCTGGCAGTCTACAATGGCTCGGCGCTGCTGGTAAACTCTGGATAACATGGTCAGTGTTGAATTCCACCTCACAACGGCGGGAGATGCCATTTTCTCGAGCGGGCGAAGTATTCGTTCGAGCAACGAGCAGTTTCGAGTACGCTAATGCTCGAACGAGCATCAAGCTCGGACGAGTATGTTCGCTCATCTCTAGTTAGGGGGGGGGGGGGGGGGGGGGGGGGGGCGTCTCTCTATGGCTCGCCTCAGGAGGCAGAAAGGCTAGGTTCACCCCTGCCTGTGTGACTTTGTTCGCCCAGGCAAACCAGGTGTAGAACTGCGTGACACTGCTGTGCCCTGCGTCTCTTGTTCAAGTTCTTAGTGTGGCTGGGCTGGAAGCACATTCAGTGGGCCGTAAAGGACATGTACTGGCCCTGACTGTAGTTACAGCTCCACATGTCCGCGCTGCCGTCCACCTTGGAAGAAACTGATAAGCTCAAGGACTGGCCCACTTTCTGTTCTACATAATTGTGAAGGGCTGGCACAGCCTTTTTGGAAAAAAAAATTGTGGCTTGGAACTCTCCACCTCGGTTTGGCACAAGCCATTAGTTCTCTGAAGGGTGCAGAGGACAAGAGCATGGTCAGCTTCTGCACCTTAGGATGGCTGGACGCATACAGTTTTCTCTTTGTAATCGCCTCTTTCAACAACTGATGTGCCATGCGTAGCGAGGAGCAGGAGCCTCTGGACTGGGAGATGATGTCAAAGACAAACAGCTCCCTTCAGCAGAGGTGCTGGAGCCTTGACTGGATGAAATGGCATGTGTGCCACTAGGTGCTGCTTTGCTGTTGCTGCGCCTGCAGGATGGACCTCCGCATCTGTTCCATGTTTCTCCTAAGCCATTGGATGGTGACGCTGTATGTGTTGACGCAGGGCCATGGTGCCAACATTAGCTCCCTTGCCACCCTTCACTTTCTGCCCGCAGATTCTACATATACACACGCTCGGCTCCTCTGGTGCCTTAACAAAAAAACTGCTACACCGCCGAGGTGGTGATTTTACTGCCAACACTCTGCACTGAGTGACTACTACCGCCGCTTCCTTGCTGAGCCCCTGTGCCACTGCTTACTTGGACCTCCAAAGTGGGGTTTTTGTACCCTGCGGCCGTTTGGCTCCCGTCCTCACACTGCTGCCACCCTGCTGAATCACGGCCACAGTAGCGACTTGCTGCCTGCTCCGCTGCCTGACACGCAAGCTGACACCCTCTTTTCTTGACAATGATGATGAATCCCTGGCTTCCCCCGGCTCCCAAGTGCGATCAGCTACATTATCATCGATTTGTGTTTCCCTGTCACTGCTGTCCTCCTCAACGGTCTCAGTATGCACATAACTTCCCGTGCCACTCTCCACATCTCTACTTTCCCTCCTACTGCACTAAGCAGCGGATGTCTGCTCCACCTCTTCACTATCAAGCAGCTGTCCTTAAAGAGTTATTCCTCACTGTATAGTGACGCTGAGCCCAGACCACCTAGTAGATCTCTGGCTGAGGGAAATGAACAGGACAGAGACTGGTTGAGCAAACAAAGATAAAAAAATATATAACACACAGCGCATCAAGGAGAGTCCAGTTAACAATTTCTAATGTACTAGGTAGCAGATGTGACTAAGTGGTGACAGTCAGATGAGATCTTGCTGCGTGGTCCTGTGTCCCGATCGTGCAGAATTCAGGATATAGAGATAAAGACGAATCGTAGAAAAAAACAGGACGTAAAACCGCGCTTCTCAAATGGTAGTAATGCTTTATTTCACAACGGGACAACGTGTTTCGGGGGCGTAATGCTCCCTTCTTCAGGTCCGTACAATTTAAACAGAGTTCTAGTGAACACATAAAATATCGTCATAAGTAAAAAAAAAAAACAGTAATGTCCATAAAAATATATCCATAAAAATATATGAAACACATAATTGGAGATAAAATAAATAGATAAAAAGATCTATAAATGTATGGACCAATATATAAAAGCCAGGACGTTCTCTTGGATTTAAATACATTTAGTAGAACAATGAATGCACACTGGCTCAGATGTCTCAAGTGCCTTACATATTTAACTCATATGTAACAAGCAGATAGGAACAGATGTATTCTTATGTACAAAATTATGGTAATAGGTACAAAATATATATAAATAATTCATAAAAAATAGAGTACCATATATACTCGAGTATAAGCCTAGTTTTTCAGCACAAAAAATGTGCTGAAAACCGAAACTCGGCTTATACTCGAGTAAAAAAAATATAGGTTTTACCGGGTTTTTGTGGTAAAATTAGGGGCCTCGGCTTTTACTTGGGTCGGCTTATACTCGAGTATATACAGTAATTCATAAAAAGTAAACAAATATGTACTACTGACCCGGAGAGTCCTTGGCTAATGTTATGCACCTTGGGGAACCTTGGATGATCTTGAATATGGATATAGTGCCTGAGGGCAGAAAAAAAATGTGTGTATATATTTCTTATGGCTGTATAGTGGTATAATGCATTAAACCAAGGGCTGATGGACTTACCCCGGTGGTGTAGGGGTTAAAGGTAATGTGGTTCAATTTCATGAGCACAACATATGCCGATAGTTAATCTGTGCATAAGAATAATGGTACCATGAGGGATCCGCAGTTTGAATGGATCTTTATGTTAAGAAGAAGACAATACAGGCAGTCCCCGGGTTACATACAAGATAGGGTCTGTAGGTTTGTTCTTAAGTTGAATTTGTATGTAAGTCGGAACTGTATACTTTATAATTGTAGCCCCAGCCAGAATGTTTTGGGTCTCTGTCACAATTGTATTTTAAAAATGTTGGGTTGTCATAAGAACCAGGATTAACACTAAAGCTTCATTGCAGACATCATTTATAACTGTTAAAGCTCTTTTTTGTAGCTAAGGACTAAAGTACAGTAAATTACAAAAATCCAGAGGTCCGTTTGTAACTAGGGGTCGTCTGTAAGTCGGGTGTTCTTAAGTAGGGGACCGCCTGTACTCACTTTCTTAAGCCTGGACAGTCGGGAGCGCTGTGTGTGTGCGACTCCCGCTGCCGTCTTGAATATAAAGACGCTGGCACATGCACAGGAAGGATTGTGTTCCGCGCATGCACTGTGTGTGAGAAGAGATCGGAGCGGACATAGGTGAAGCCGCTGGATGGTAGGATCGCGATGGTAGGATCGCGATCACGATGGTGGAATGAAACTAAAGCTGATGTTTGGGGAATATGCGATAGTGTAGGAAGTGCGGGCTAATGCAGTAGCAATGTAATGAGTAGAGGGAATAAAGGTTAGTAAGACACGGGGATGAAATATTTTGATGGGGAAAAGTAATGACAGTATTGGATAAGGGTGGTCCTAGCCATAGTACAGTAGCTATAAACAATAGTAATATGATGGGTAAAACTTTGGGGGGGGGATTAAGGAGGTGGCGGACGTGACCTAAACTATGGTGAGTGATAACAAGTGTACAAGAAAATAATACGGGCCATAAGTATGAATATTTGCATCAATGGCAAAAGTGTATGGATTTGAGTAAAGCGTGGTGGTACTGGATACGAGGGGTAGGAAGTTGTAATTAGACTCTCTTTAGTGTCTCATTGAGATCATAAGGACACATGGTATTTAACTTGAAGATCCAATAGTTCTCTCTTCTGATGAGCTGACTGTATCTGTCAGGATGTTCTTTGGGGATCTGTTCTATCAGGTCATTAAAGTTACGTTCATGGTGCGACGTACAGTGCCTAGACACGCTGTGGAGTTGGAAGCCAATTTTAACTTTATTGCGATGCCTGTTTATCCTCTCCCTGAGGGTTTGGGTGGTTCTCCCTATATATTGTAATGTGCAAGGGGACTGTAGCCATTACCATTTGAGAAGCGCGGTTTTATGTCCTGTTTTTTTCTACGATTCGTCTTTAGAGGCTGGTTGAGGACAGGTGAGGGCCGCTGACCTGCTCCTGGGCCGTGCCAACTAAGGGTTGTATCTGACGAACCCACGGACTCTTGACTGGGGTTGTCAGATGTCATTTGGGAGGAAGTGGATGACCTAGAAAACCTTTGAGTTGTTCATCAACACACTGCTGCTAGATGACACCGGCAGTTCTGGCCTCACAGAGTCACCTCTGTGCTGCGCCCAGTGCCTGCTCCACCTGACACCTCTCTGCCTGACATATTGGTTAATCAACTATGTTGATATGACACAGATCTAGTTTATCTAACAAAAAAAATTGAAATTTGTGGTATACAGAAGCACAAGAACTGACACCCAGGAAAAGGAGCAGAAATTGCTACAGAAAATATGTGGACTTTACACAGAATTCTTCCTATTCACTTCAGCAACAAAAAAGAACTGCTATTTGGGGTACACAGATCCCCCAAAATGGACAAAAAATCACTAGTACAAGCAGCTGAAGGCAGCACGTGCAGTGTGAAGTGCCGAGATTGGAAATGGTTGCCTGTTTTTATAGGGCTGTGTGACATCACAGAAGCCTGCCGGTCGCTGATTGGCTTACAGGTCTGCACATGTGATAGAGGGTGTTCCTTTCTCCTTCCCAGAGTTCTCTGCTTCATGTAACACATTGTACTCACGCCCATTTTGGTAATAAAGGAGGAAAAAGGAAAAACTTTGTTCCCACGAATCACCGTAAACTTCGGATTCGTGACGAATCAAAGTTTTCCTGAAATTCTAACCGAATTCCGATTCGTTAGAATCAATTCCCTCATCTCTAACTATAATGTACTATAATGTAACGAACTATATTGTACTATAATTTACTATAATGTACCATACTATAATTTACTAAAATGCACCATACTATGTATTCTTGGAATACGCTACCACTAAATCACGCAGAAAGGGTAGTCCTTACTAAGAGCATCTTGTTGCCGGAAATTTTATACGTTTTATGCAATTCTCCCTGCTGGATTGGCAAGAAATGGTTCAGTTTTATTCGAGCGATTATAAATAAATTACTTTGGGGGAGGAAAAAGGTCCGTATTAAACAGGAAACGTTAGAAGTAGACAAGAAAAGGGGCGGACTTTCGCTCCCTTCCTTCTACCATTATTTCTTGGCGGCACAGATTCAGTACATTCTAGAAAATAAATGTTCCATGGTATTTCGGACAATCATCGCTCGGGTGGGGCAAAGATTCAAGTCTATTCTCACCCTATTGGAGTCTGGTCAGCTGAAATGTCATGGCATAAAAAAACTTCCTTTGGCGGTGTTATTGGAGAACACTTGGAGAGACTTCAAGAGCCTATATGGGATTAAGGGGGGATTTAAATTTACTCCTCTATGGGGCAATCTTAATTTCCCAGAATTATATAAAATGGAGGATGTCGGGTTTTGGGGGGATAAAGGGATTAATTCTTTGGAGCATCTGGGGGAACAGGGGGTGTTACCCTCTTTTCAGTTTTGGAGTACTAAGGGGATTGTGGATGAGAAGGATTATTTTAGGTATTGTCAATTAGCACATGCATTTAGGAAAGAATCAAATCACGATAGGTTTATGATACACGAAGGTGGTAACTACACTGAAATTTTAGAGTCAGAGTTGTCACTTCTTAATTTGTCCAGGATTTATCGCTTGATTAGAACTGACATTGATCAGAATTTCAGTCACATAAGTCAAGCGAAATGGATAAATCAGGTTGGTTTGATCACTGCAGCACAATGGCGAGATATTTATAAGAATGTGGTTAGATCCTCTATTAATTTAAATCACAGATGCACTCAACTTAATATTTTATATAGAATCTATTTTTCACCATATTTAATGTTTAAAATTGGGTTAAGTGAAAAATTCTAATTGCAAGAGGTGTAAAAGAGCTCATGCCGACGTCCTCCATGTCCTATGGGACTGCCCAAAGATTAGTCCATATTGGGAGGAGATTTTTACGATATTAGAGAATCAGCTTCAATGATCCCTGCCGCGAGTAGCTACTTGTGGGATATTGGGCTTGCTTCCGATCCCCATAGATTCTAGATCAAAAAGTAACCTGGCCTTGAAGCTTTTTCTCCTAGCGAAACTAATATTAGTTAAACATTGGAAAGATGATAAAGCGCTAGATGTGAAGGAATGGAGTGGAGTAATCTAGTTGCGCGTACTATATGTGCGTATGAGAAACGCTATAGGAAAGGTAACAGACTCGATATGGGACCAGTTGAGAATATAATTGCAATTTTTAACCGGGTTTGCCCAGTAGATAGGTAGTTAATGGGAAGGCAGTCAATTTAGGTTCTTTTCTTATCTTTTTTTTTTTTTCTCCTTTCTCCAGCACGGGCAGAGGGTGGTAGGAAGGGGTTGGAGGGTTTCTATGGGGAGGTTGGATTTGTTGTGTTAATGTCTTAGTTGCTCTTAAATGTATGGAGCTCTCATATGATGTTAATATATTATGGTCATCTATTGCTCCCCTATGTATGTTATATATGTAACATTGCATTTTGAAAAAAAAAAAAAAAAATACTATGTATTCTGACCATCCTGTAATGCTGTTCAAGCAATATACAAAAACTGACCCAATAAAATTTTAAGAACCTGCGCAGGTCTGGTTTCGGGTCCCCAATCTGAAGACCAACCAGTAACACCTGTAATCAGTGCTGGGACCAAACCCCCCAACTTCTTTAGTACAGAAAACCCAAACCCTCCAAATTCCATTTGAAGCTGAACTTTGTGGTTCAAGTCCACTCAACGCTACTTTAAACTTTCTAAAAAATGTTTGTATTAGTTTAGAAAAATACAAGTACTTAATTTTATTAAGATCTGGGCTGAGGTTGTGTGATTGGTCTTAGGTCTCTGTGTAACATCTGCGCCCGTTCAGTTTTCAGCTCAATCATCTGTCCATAAAGTACAGAAGAAGATGACTGTCAGCTATGATTTTGTACTTATTTTATATTCTGTCTGGCCCTAGTCTGAACACTGCCTTATTCCACTCTTGGCTGTCTTAATTGAATTTCTTCACATCCATCTGCCTCCTGAGGCTTTCGTTTTGGGATGCATGCGGTTAGCCTAGTTGTGATGGACAGATGCTTTCTCCATTCACATTCCTCCCCTGCTGGTCTGTTTTCTGTTTAGGTCAGATGTTAGGATGGTCGGGGCAAGTCCTCTTTGTCTTACTCATATTTGTACTGTCTTCCTTTCCTTCTGTGTTTTGTTTTGAGCTGCTTTTGTATTTGTATTTCACATTGGTGCAGGAAGGGAACGTCGCCTAGTTGTGACCTACCATCTAGGGTAGGATCAGCAATAGTGAGCCCTGACACTTAGCCCCCCCCCAACCTGCCCCTTACTACTTATTGGGTCCCCCCTAAACAGAGGCAAATAACTGGGCGACATTCCCTCCCTGGGTAAGGTGTGAACACATAACAAGACAAACAAAACACAATAAGGCGAGGGATACAATCTGGGTCGGCAACAGGGGGGAATAACAATAACCAAATCACAATCCAAATAGAAGACACAGGCAAGAAATCAGAAACAAAAAACTGGTGAATATAAGAGAAGAGCTAGTGGACACAGCACGATAGCAGAGTGAACAGCAAGGAGTGAGGGCTTAGCTGGATACTTATAGGGAACCTAGGCCCTGCCACAGGTGGGAGGAGAAAGCAATGCAAGTGCACAGTTTTAACTCTTGCAAGACAGAATCAGAGTGAGGTGCGTGGCAGGCATCAGGTTCAGACTGCAGGATGACAAAAAACTCAGTGGGGCACATTTACTTACCCGGCCGATGGAGTTCACCCGAAGTGCATTGTCCGACGTGAATGCACTTAGCCGCGATTCACAAAGATCGTGCGCCCGATATCCTGCATCTGTCGCTTCCCCGCTCAGGTCCCCAGAGTTCACCTTCTTCTTCCCAGTGCATGTAAGTGCATTGGATGCAACGAATTTGAATATTAAATCCAAATAGTCCAAAATAGTCCAAATAGTCCAAATCGGCCCTAGTTGTCAAGACTAGAAATGAGCGAACATACTCGTCCGAGCTTGATGCTCGTTTGAGCATTTGCGTACTCGAAACTGCTCGTTGCTCGGATGAATACTTCGCCCGCTCGAGAAAATGGCATCTCCCGCCGTTTTGCTTTTTGGCGGCCAGAAACAGAGCCAATCACAAGCCAGGAGACTCTGCACTCCGCCCAGCATGACGTGGTACCCTTACACGTCGATAGCAGTGGTTGGCTGGCCAGATCAGGTGACCCTGGAATAGACTAGCCCCTGCCCGCGCTGCTCGGATCATTCTCTGTCTGGATGCCGCTAGGGAGAGAGCTGCTGCTGGTCAGGGACAGCGTTAGGGTGCTAGTAGATTACTGTTAGGCAGGAGTGATTCTACAAGAACCCAACAGCCCTTCTTAGGGCTACAATAACGTTATACATTTTTTTTTTAATTTGCTTGTGGCTGGGCTTGCTGGCACTAGTAGTGCAGCTAGTACCATATTGTGAGGAATTTGCAGGGGGACTTGCTGTTGTGTTTAGCTCTTAGTGACACACATATCCACCTCAAACACCAAAGTGGGACAATTTATTAGGGGTTTGATTAGAATTAGGCAGAGTCTGCTGATTTATTTTTTTTTTACCTTTATTTCATTTTATAGCTCAAACTCATCTTGCTAAGCAGTGTGCTATCAGTGTAGGCTACAAAATAGCCATAGGAGAACCCCAACGGCTTACTTAGGCCTACAATAGCGTTATATTTTCCTTTTTTTTTGTTTGCTTGTGGCTGGGCTTGCTGGCATTAGTAGTGCAGCTAGTACCATATTGTGAGGAATTTGCTGGGAGACCTGCGACCGTTGTGTTTAGCTCTTAGTGACACGCAAATCCACCTCAAACACCGAAGTGGGACAATTTATTAGGGGTTTGATTAGAATTAGGCAGAGTCTGCTGATTTTTTTTTTTTTTACCTTTATTTCATTTTATAGCTCAAAGTCATCAGGCACAGCACAAAATCCAGTTGTGTGCTGTCAGTGTCGGATAGAAATAGCCATAGCAATAGGATAGCATCGTTTTTTTAAAAATAAAAATAAAAAAAAAAAAAATAACACAAAAAAAAAAAAATTAAAAGTTTACACTTTAATTTGGAAAATGTTTAACCGAGGGCTAGGGGACGAGGGCGTGGACGTGGGGGTCCAACTACTGCAGGGGTCAGAGGTCGGGTCCTGGGCGGGGTTGAGACACCATGCTGATGATGAGGGAGCAGGGGGAACGCCGCAGAGCTTACTCCCTAGGTTCATCATGTCTCAAGTTTACTGGGATCGTGGTTAGGTTAGAGCCAATGTTGGCTGCAGACCAGAACAATGCGAACAGGTGAGTCGTGGATTGCGGACAATGCTTCTAGCCATTTGTCCAAGTCAGTCTTCCACGCCAGTCCACCCATGTCACCGAAATCAGCACTCCTCCAGCTCCTCCACCTCAGCCCTCCTCCCCCAGTCTGCCCCCTCCAGCAAATTGGCATTTGAACCCGGCATACTAGGAGCGAAACTGTTTTCTGGACCCTTCCCACAGTCACAAACCACTTGTCCGGTTGCTGCTGAGCAATTTTCCGATGCCCAGGTTTTCCAACAGTATCCGTCTGTGGGGGATGATGACATTATGACGTAGTGGAAGAAGTGTGTGTAAAGAGGGTCGGACGATGAGGAGACACGGTTGTCAGACAGTGGTGAAGTTGTTGTCAGGGCAGGAAGTCGAGGGGGGAGCAGACTGAGGGATCGGAGGATGATGAGGGGACAACCCAAGCTGGTTGATAGGCCGGATGAACCAGTGCTTCTAGAGACAAAGGCGAGTCCTATAGCAGAACAGGTTGGAAGAGGCAGTGGTGGGGCCAGACGGAGAGGCAGGGCCAGAGCTGGTGCATCAGCGCCAAATGTTGCCCGAGAGTCAAAGCTCCGTGGCGAGGGCTAGATTTTCAGAGTCTGGAGGTTCTTTAAAGAAACACGGATGCCGACGGACTGTGGTGTGCAACCTTGCCAAACCAGGATCAGCAGGGGTTCCACCACTAAGCTTAAAAACCACCAGTATGCGCGGCATATGAATGCTAAACACCCCACTCAATGGGGCCAAGCCTGTTCACCCCGGCGGGCCACACCATGCTCCTTCCCCTGTGTCATCTGCTGTCAGCCCCCTGCCCAGGACCACGGCCCCAAACACCTCTGGTGCGAAAACCCCATCTTCGCCTCACGATCCTCACAGCATCCACCCGCGTTCAGCTCTCCATACCAAGGACGCTGAGCGCAAAGGAAGTATAGCGCAAACCACCCACACGCCAAGCCACCAACGTCACATCTCCAAGTTGCTTAGCCTGGAGATGCTGCCCTTATGCTGGTAGAGACCGAGGCCTTTCGAAATCATGGCGGCGGCCGCCCCCTCGGTATTCGGTCCCCAGCGCCACCTACTTTTCCGATGTGCCGTTCCCAGCCATGCACAAGATGTCAGAGAACATCATCGTGCCTGACCAACGCCGTTTCTGACAAGTCCAACTGACCACGGACACGTGGACGAGAGTGCTGCCGGGCAGGGCCACTATATATTCCTGACGGCACATTGGGTTTAACTTGGTGGAGGCTGGGACGAGTCTGACCCTGGGGTGGTCATATACCGGCCGACGCCGAGGATTGCGGGGCCTACCTCGTCCAGGCTCAAAGGCCTACTATGCCTACTCTCCTCCCACCCCTCCTCCACCTCCTCCTCCTCCGAATTACCATCCGTGGGCATGGCGCCATCAGTGTAGCTTAGGCACAGCAGCAGTGCCATCGCTAAGCGACAGCAGGCGGTGCTCAAACTGCTGAGCAGGCGAGTTAAAAGGCACCACCGCCCAAGAGCTATTACAGGGCATCACGGCGCAGAATGATCTGTGGCTGGGCACCGTGAAATGAAGCCAGGCATGGTTGTGTGGTGACCAACGGCCGTTAAGTGGTGGCGCTCTGCAACTCGGCAGACTGACACATGTGCCATGCCGGCCCATGTGTTAAATCTCATAGGTCAGCGTTTCCTCAAGACATACCCCAATCTGTCTGATGTGCTCACGAAGGTGCGCCGCATCTGTGCGCATTTCAGGAAGTCCAGCACAGATGCTGCCACTTCAGGGCCGAGCGCGCCGCCTCCAACGCCGTCACCGACTGTTGTGCGACGTGCCCACGAAGGTGGAATTCAACATTAACCATGTTATCCGAGTTTACCAGAAGCGCAGAGCGATTGTAGACGTCAACTTCCACCAGAACTGGTAGTCAGTCAGTCAGCTCCTCAAGTCTACAATGAGGAGTGGAACGGGTGTCTGATATCTGTCAGGGTGAGTAACTTTGAGGAGTCAACACAGATGGTCAGTGGCGATGCCGCCATCATCAGCACTAACCATCCCGCTGCTTGGCTGTTGAAAAACTCTGGGTCAGCATGAAGTCGGAAGCTTTGCCGTCGTACAAGAGACGGGGGAAGAAGATTCCCTTGTGATAGCCAAAGCACCCTTAGGTCTGTTCTCAGCGCATATCGGCGAAGGGTGGAGGAGGATGAGGAGGAAGAGGAGGAGAATGTTGGCGAGACAGAAGAGGGGACCAGTTGTTCAGTCCTTCACGTTCAGCGTGATGGGCAGAAGAAGAGGAGTTGAGGAAGTAGGAGGAGGAGGAAATGGGCAGTCAGGCCAGTGAGGGGAGTGAATTCTTGGAGCGTTGGGACTCATTCATGCTAGGCTGCCTATCCCGTGAACCTCGCGTTCAAAGAATTTATTCCAGCACCGATTACTGGTATTCACTCCTGGACCCACGGTACAAGCACAAATCTTTACACTCTCATCCTGGAGAGGAAGGAGTGTGAGAATGCATGAATACCTGCAGGCCCTGGTGCACAAGCGAAACAGTATTTCCCTTCTGATAGCGCTAGCGGCAGAGGGCGTACTTCTGCGGGACAAGTTAGCGAGGGAGAGTAGGCGAGCAGGCAGCTTTTCCAGCACTGGCAGGGATACGCTTTAAAGGCCTTTGCCAGTTTTATGTCACCCAGCAGACATGTCACCTGTCCCCGTCTCGGCAGAGTAGGGTCTTATCTTTACAGAAAGATGGTGAGAGGAGTACGTAGCTGACCATACATGTCCTAAATGGATCACACAGCTCCCTACAACTACTGGGTTTCAAAGCTGGACATGTGGCACGAAACTGGCGCTGTACGCTTGGAGGTTCTTTGCTGCCCTGCCGCTAGCGGTGTTGTTGTCCGAGCAGGTTTTCAGTGCATGGGTGGCATATCACCGATAAGCGTACACGCCTGTCGGACTGACAGCGCTGACAGGCTGACGGTTATCAATAATGAATAACAGTGGATTTCTCCGCATTTCAATTCTCCACCAGGTGAAAGAAGCTGAACCTGGAATAATGTATGCACTCTCCTCCTCATGTCCTCCTTCCTCCTCTTTGTTACACTAAAGCAGGAGGGAAACTGGCTATTTTTTGCCAGGGCCAACTGGCTCTGGCTTATAGTACTCTATTTATTTAATTTTCTGGAGGGCACCTACCCGGTCCTCTCTTTTAAACTTTTTTGGGAGTTCCAAATACAGGCCCTAAATCTATGTAATTTTTTGGAGGACCAGCTACCATCTCTTGGTTGAAAACTTTTTGGAATGCCACAATACAGGCACTCAAGTTATTTAATTTTTGGAGGACCAGCTACCTGCTCCCTGCTTTGAAAACTTTTTTGGACTGCCACATACAGGCACTATCCAAATTAAATTGTCTCCCACAGCAGGTCCACATGTCGTCTTTTTAGCTGGCTCCACAGTTATCTCCATGCTACCTCCACACGTTCAGCCATAGCTGCCTCCAAAGTGTCCATATGGCTGCTCCATACATTGTCTCCTTATCAAACGAACTGTGTCAGGCAGAATTTTGGGTTGTGTCATGGATTCCACATCAAAACTTGTTAACTTTGTCGCCACCCTGCTGTGTAATCCACAAAATATATGGCAAACTTTTAACATTTACCGATATTACTTTCAGCTTCTTGCGCATCTGTTTACATTCCCCTCACCCGCCATATCCAAAACTTATAAGAACGCTACTACACTTGATCTTATACAAAAGGTTCTTAGAAGTGATGTTGGGGAGTAGCCAGAGGAAGGGGCTTGGATTGGCGAAAGCCTTCGCATGGCAGAGGCGCAACCAGCCCATCTCAAGATCCAACTAACATAGTTTTAACTGCAGCACCTTTAATCTACTACTAGTTCACTGCCTCCATACATGGTCCCCTTATCAAACGAGCTGTGTCAGGCAGAATTTTCAGGTGTTTCACCAGATACATAGTGGAACTCGGCCCATCTGTCGCCGCCATGCTGGAGACCTGAAGTTGCAATCATAGCAGCGCAATATGAATGCCCCATACTGTCGCTCTTAATCATGGAAGTCGTCTCCATGGCTGCCTCCACATGTCGTCCCCTTATCAAAAGAGCTGTGTCACGCTCATTTTTCGGGTGTATCACCAGATACGTTATGGAACTTGGTCACTATGTCGCCACCATGCTGTGTTATCGACTAAATATACCGTCAACCTTTTGTTCACATAGGAAATCATTTCAGCGCTTCTTGCTCACCTCCTTTGGTGAAACCTCAGTCCATTTAGGGTATGTCGCCATGACACTCTCTAGCCTGCCGCTGCTGCCGCTGCCTCTGCATGCCGTCCCCTATAGTGTCAGGGTCAATTATTGGATGTTTTAGATGCTATCTAGCCTCATTCGGTCACTCTGTCATGGCCATGCTGTTGCCCATAATTTTGGCATAATGGTGCAATTAAGCAGCCTCAGAGGCATCCATGCATGCTGCCCCTGCTGTTTCCTATCCATTTCCGTGGTGTTTCTGAGGTTCCCAGGTGTTTGGCCAAGCTTCCCTGTGCAGAGCCTTGGTCCCCTTGAAAAATGCTCGAGTCTCTCATTGACTTCAATGGGGCTCGTTATTCGAGACGAGCACTTGAGCATCGGGAAAAGTTTGTCTCGAATAACGAGTACCCGAGCATTTTAGTGCTCGCTCATCTCTATCCAACACTAATCAGCCGTAAGAACCATAGTCACTAAAATAGTCACATCGCCATCTTAAACCAGAGCTGAACTAGAGACATGGGAGGCATTTTTGGAAAAAACCTGCTCAAAAATACCCAGAATCAGGAGAAAAACTAAAACAAAAAGAAATATCTGTTCTCCGGTGTTTTCAAAGTTAACTAAGTAGTTGATAGTTAACCATTGCTTTCCGGTGTGCTCTCTGTGGTGAATAAGTGAGGCCCTTCCGCTTCTCTCCCTCATGGCTCACCCAAGTTTCAGGAGATAGAATACTTACTCAGCAATGTAAGGGAGCTGATCTTCCATTCCTCCGGCTCACTGGTGATGGCTTTTCTGATACTGTAGGCTCTGTAGAAGCTCCTATGGCTACTTCAGTGGTGGTGACTACACTGCTAGGTACATATATTCATTTACTTTGTTTTGTAACTTATTTGGCTGTTACAACCACTTGTTACCACTTGCACAATGTAAACCATACAATACAATAAGATAAGATTGCTCTTTATTATTCCGTGGGGGAAATTCTTTTGCATATAGCATCCCGGTAATTGTTACGCACAGTAAGAGATATGCTTAATGTTACAGTTTCATCCATACACTTCAAGAGGCACATTCTTACATGTTGCTGGTTCCTTAGTTGCATACAGACATAGTCACAGGACAGAGTGATACAGCACAATACATTACATAAGAGAAACAGTTTTTGTTACACTAGTGACAAAATATAGACACTGGTTAGACCGACATGCAATGGGGTTACTACAGTAACAGGGTGCCGATGCGTTGCTAATGGTAATTGTGGTGAAACACCAAAGTGTTGCTGTTGGTTTGAAGAAAGATCTTCTTGCCGGGATTTCAACTTCTATAATGAGACCTCCCTGAGAGGAAAGGAATGTGGCTTTCCCATTGCAACTTTTATTGCAGAGAGCCCTCAAATTCAGGCTGGTCAGTGTAAAATTCCAGAGTGTGGGTGGGATGCTCTGAGCAGACACTTCACGATCCCTGTGTGCTATGAGATACAGTGTTCTGACAATGTGCTTAGATTCTCAGTGTACAGGTTTATACACACTTTCATTTAGCTTCTGAACATTCTGCTAATATTTGACACATAGAGAAAAATAAATGAGGCAGATCAGAGTTATGAGATAGATATAATCCACTCTGCTATGCCACCTCATCTAATCATTAAAACACACAGTCAGCAGTACTCTGTCCCCTTCCACTTAGGATCAAGAGCTTATCTTGTGTGTAGAGCTGCTGATGTCTCCTCTGCTCCTGCCCCTCATCCTGGGGTAAAATAAAAGCTATTAATGTGAAGCAACGTGCCTGATTATAGTCAGGAGTTTATGGTCGTAACCAGGAACAACCAAAATTGCATACACTAGGACTATATTTCCGTTTTTCACTCCCCACTTTCAAAATTCCATAGCTGTTTTATTTTTCTGCCTACAGAGCTGTATAGATATTCCCTACCATGTACTGGGAAGCTGGGAAAAAATTCTGAATGCGGTGAAATTGACAAAATAACACATTTACGCCATTTTCTTTTGGGCCCAATTGTGCGCTCCAAATGATACCTTTCTTTTATTCTTTGGGTCAGTACTATTATGGAGATACCAATTGTATATATGTTTTATTCCGTTTTAGTAGATTTAAAAAATGTACATCTTTTGTACAACACAAAAAAAAACTTCAGGCAAATTTATTTTAGTAACTTACATTTTTATTATTTTTTACAATAATACATAGCACATAAATATGATCCATGAACATAAATCAGTACAAGAAAGCTTGATTACCTCGCAGTGTATATACTATTCATGCGCTTTGTTGCAAGCAGTACATACAAATGCCCTATAAGGTAAATGTTTTCATACTTTTTAATAAAAATGGAGTCAGAATTAAAAGGAAAAGAGAAGAAATAGGAACGGAACTTAAAACTAAACCTAATGTTTCCTCCACTAGGTTACAGGTTTATGCGCGCTCTGATATTGTCAGATTGTGCTGCTCACTAGTTCTGTAATCTGGGATGAATATTTAAAATAGAAGAGAAAGGATCAGGGAGAAGAGTCATCATTTTCCAATTTGGACCAATTAGAATTAAATATTTTCCTATCTCCTGGGTTGTGAGCTGTCATCTGCTCCATCTGATAATTACATCTTATTTCTTTCAATTTCTTAAATGGAAGAGAGTTTCACTTTTACAATTTGAAGCAATGGAATTTCTTGTTAGTTGTTCCAGGTTAAGAAAGAGAAGGGCAACTTTTGGTCCCCAGGGGACCTGGGTATTGGTTAAATTCTTAAGAATGGTAAGAATTTGGAACTAGAAAATCTATGAATGAATAAATCCACCATATGTGCATAATGTACCTGTTTCATTTTGACGCATCCAACATGTATTTGAAGTACAGGCGGTCCCCTACTTTAGAACACCCGACTTACAGACGACTCCTAGTTACAAACCAGCTTGATGTTGGTAAGTTACTGTACTTACTGTGCTACAATAAACAGCTATAACAGATTTATTGTTAATCCTGATTCTTATGAACACCCAACATTTTAAAATCCAATTGTCACAGAGACCAAAAAATTACTGTGATTACAATTAGAGATGGGTGAATCGATTTGTAACGAATCAGAATTTGTTTAGAATTTCAGGAAAACTTTGATTTGTCACGAGTCCGAAGTTTGCGGTTATTCGTGGAAACTAAGTTTTTCCCCCCTTTATTAGCTAAATGGGCACGAGTACAATGTCTTACATGGGGCAGAGAACTCTAAAAAGAAGAAAGACACACCCTTGATCACACGTGCAGGCTTATGTGATGTCACAGCCCCATATAAACAGACGGGCATTTGCAATCACGTCATTTCGCAATGCATGGCTGTCTCTAGCATCTAGCTACCTGTAAACAGTAGGTGCTGTAGTGACTTTTGCTCCAATTCCAGGGTGTACGTTTTGGGGGATCTGTTTTTGTTACTGAAGTCAATAGCAAGAAATCTATAAAATCCACATAGTTGATTAACCAATATGTCAGACAGAGAGGTGGCAGGTAGAGCAGGCACAGGTCGCAGCACAGTAAGGGGACAGGGGTGACTCTGTGAGGCCAGAACTGCCGGTGTCATCCAGCAGCAGTGTGTTAATTAACAACCCAAAAGTTCTGGATTGGTTGACTAGGTCATCCACTTCCACCCAAATGACTTCTGACGACCCCAGCCTAGAGTCCGTGGGTTTGTCAGATACAACCCTTAGTTGGCAACATGCCTCTGTCCTGTTCATTTCCCTCAGCAAGAGATCTACTAGTTGGTCTGGGCTCAGTGCCACTATACAGCGAGGAGGAGATCTTTGAGGACAGTCAACAGCTGCTTGGCAGTAAAGAGGTGGGGCAGACATCCGCTGCTTCGTGCAGTAATTGCATTACCAATAAAAAACAGCCAAAGACATAATGGGGCAGATTTACTTACCCGGTGCGTTCGCGATCCAGCGGCGCGTTCTCTGCGGTGGATTCGGGTCCGGCCGGGAATCATCAAGGTAGTTCCTCCGCCGTCCACCAGGTGTCGCTGCTGCGCTAAAAAGCATCCGAATGCCCTGAAATTCACCGAGCCGGACCAAGTGAAGGTAAGCGCGTCCCAAGCGACACTTTTATTGTTTTAAATGCGGCGGTTTTTCCAAATCCGTCGGGTTTTCAGTCGGCCACGCCCCCCGTTTTCCTCCGCGTGCATGACGGCGCCAATGCGCCACAATCCAATCGCATGCGCCAAAATTCCGGGGCAATACAGGGAAAATCGGCGCAAATCGGAAATATTCGGGTAACACGTCGGGAAAACGCAAATCGGGCCCTTAGTAAATGACCCCCAATATTTTCAATAAAACTGTAATGAATGATGCACGTGGCATCTCTAATCTTTAGGAGAGGATTTTTTCAATTTCAAATTTTCAACTTCAAATTCAAATTTTCAACTTCAAATTCATTTCAAACTCCAAATTTGATTTTTTAATTCCGTATTTGAATAACTGGATCTGAACACCCATTGCACCTTCAGCTACAGTGAAAGGGAGGGTCTTTGGTTTTCCAATAGTTTTTTTATTCCTATGTTTAAATCAAAATGATTAAAATTCAAACCTCTTGGACCCTCGCTGCCGGTCCAGAATGGGTGCCTTTTTTCAAGCTGCTGAGAGGGAGGAACAACTAGCGTACTATAGAGAAATACTGTGCAGACAGTTGGCCACTGCCTATGTGCGCCATTGTCCATCCTCAGGTCTGACTTGGGAATTCCTGGCAGTCATCGCCATGGCTGCTGTGGGGAGATGGGGGGTAGGCACAGTACAAGCTCGATCAGCAGCAGCTTAAATCTGGAGTCCTTAATGAGCAGCTTCCTTCACCAGCCTAGTGAGGAGGGTAGCCGTCACCAGCAACAGAAGGACATGGAGCAGACCTTGCATCAGCAGATGGTGGCCTACTTGGACAGCACTTTACTACCTCAGGTAGAGGATCCCATGAACTACTGGGCAGCCAAACTTGATGCGTGGCCGCAACTTGCAGAGTTTGCAGTAGAGAAGCTGTCCTGGCCAGCCAGTATTGTCACATCAGAGCAGGTGTTCAGTGCAGCAGGGCCACGTAACCTCAAGGAGAACCTGCTTGTCCACCTGTAATGTGGAGAGACTGACGTTTGTCATGATGAATCAGGCTTGGATCGGCCAGGATTTCAACACACCTATGCCTTATGCATCAGATAAGAGGAGTCTGGATTCAACTACCTGTCTCAGCCACTTATCAGATGCTGGCAACCCCATGATGCCACACATCTACCTCCCACCATATTTAACAAGGAATGGAATTGTCACCCCCTCCACACTCATTGGGCCACTCTCTGACCTCCTGATGCTAATGCTGCGACCTCCACACTCATTGTGCCACTCTGTGGCCTCCTGCTTCTCCTGTCACCTCCACAACCTGTCATTGTGCCACTCTGTGGCCTCCTGCTGCTGCCATCACCTCCACGCCCTGTCATTGTGCCACTCTGTAGCCTCCTGCAGCTGTCACTACGTTCTGTCAATGTTCCACTCTGTGGCCTACCATGTTGGTGCCACCTCCATGCTCTGTCATTGTGCCACCCTGTGGCCTACCATGTTGCTGCCACCTCCACATCCTATCATTGTGCCAGCCTGTGTCCTCCTGCAGCTGTTACCAAGCTCTGTCAATGTGCCACTCTGTGGCCTACCATAATGCTGCCACCTCCACACTCTGTCATTGTGCCACTCTCTGGCCTCCTGCTGATGCTGCCACCTCCACAACCTGTCAATGTTCAACTCTGTGACCTCCTGCTGCTGCCGCCACCTCCACGCTTTGTCATTGTGCCACTATGAGTCCTAACATGTTGCTGCCCCCTCCACATTCTGTCATTGTACCACTATGTGGCCTATCATGTTGCAGCCACCATCCACATTCTGTCATTGCGCCACTCTGTGGCCTACCATGTTGCTGCCAACCCTCATAATTTGTCATTGTGCCACTCTCTGACTCTCTGACCAATTGGCCGCTTTCTCCCTGGAACACCCTGTGATTTCCTTAATGCTGTTTTCATCCTTCACCACTCTATGATGTTGCCACTATGTTTGGTTTCCTTCATTTCATCTGTCCGTAGGAATGAAAAGCCTCAGGATTGATAGCCAATAGCAGTAGTGGATACAGAACACAGAGGACATGCAAATATCCCATTTACTGGTCATCTCTGTTTTGGATCAACTCCTGTTTGTTTTTGGCTTTAGCAATACTGATG
>WNYA01002129.1:0-48387 GCA_019512145.1 Engystomops pustulosus
TACAGGGGGCAGGCAGGCTGTATACTACAGGGGGCAGGCAGGCTGTATACTACAGGGGGCAGGCAGGCTGTATACTACAGGGGGCAGGCAGGCTGTATACTACAGGGGGCAGGCAGGCTGTATACTACAGGGGGCTGTGACCAATGCATTTTCTACCCTCGGCTTAAACTTGAGTAAATTTTTTTTCCATTTTTTTTGTGTCAAAATTAGGGGTCTCAGCTTATGCTTGGGTTGGCTTATACTTGAGTATATACTCAAGGGTGCCTATATATATACAGCCCCTTATAAAAAGCAAAAAACTGACTGTGTTGCACACTTATCTCCAGGAGCTGCATACAGCCACGGGACCGATCCAATATAAATCCGACAAATAAAGCATACAAAATTGTTCTGACCGGAGCTCCGGTTACTTTCTTCCACTGCTTTTTCTTTTTAATGTGTAGATTCCAATATCGTAGTTAAAAATTCCTCCTCCAGTACAAGTTCCCGAATCCTCTGATTAGAATAAAGGAGGCTATTCATGCGCTTTTTGTGTATCCTCCCTCGTTCACACTATTCGTCCTAGCTGAACCTAGAAATTCACAAGCAGTTAGCGTAATACATTCTTGGCACTCAGGAATTAATCAATAAAAATATACTCACAAATGGGACGCCAAGGGCTGCAAGCTGCTAGTGGTGTCAATTTGCCGGATTGTCTGCTTGGCCACCAATCCGGTAATATACCTGGATCACACAATACATCCCTTAACCCGAATGGAAACTTTGGGTCCGTGTCACGGGTGACCCCGCGATCCATGCCTCGGATAGCGGGGGCACCCGTGCTCCACTTTGCGGAGCCGTGCACCTCCTCCCACCCGCCGGTACTCACCTCTCCGGGCTGCAATCCTCCTGTCTGACAAGGCCGAACTCCCGCCGACTCGTCCTGATTTAAAGGGCCAGCATCCTCCTAATTGGCGCTGTCTACTCCGGCGTGCCCTTATGATTCGGCACCTCCCTTTACTCTCTGCCGGAACTTCAAGTCATTTCCTGAAGTAAAAGCCCTCCTGTATTTCCTAGTGTTCCAGCGTTCCCAGGTTTCCTCTGTGTGTCTATTCTACAGTGCTCCTCCAAGTTCCTGTGGCACTCCTGTGTTCCTGTGGCGGTCCTGCCATCCCGAGGTCCTGCTTCCCTACCTTGGCTACCACTGTGGACCTAGTCGCACCCGTGGAACGACCTGGTGGCTTCCCGCCGCAGCAAGACCATCCCGCTTTGCGGCAGGCTCTGGTGAAGACCAGGGGCCACTTAGATTCCCGTCCCGGGCTGCGGCTAGTACCATCATCTCCTGCGGTGGTCCATGGAGTCCACAGACTTTAGCCCCAAGAGACTCTCTCACACCCCCATGTGTGACAGTAAGATCCGTCCATGGACTCCGCCAAGGTCATGTTTCCTGCTAAAGCCATGGACTGTGCTAAGGATCCACATCAGCTACTGCCGCATTTGCCCAACAAATTTGATGGCAACCCAGAATTGTGCAGAGACTTTATTTTCCAGTGCTCGCTGCACATTGAACTGATGTCCTCCCAGCTGACCACTGCACGCTCTAAGGTGGCGTTTGTCTTCTGTTTGCTCTCTGGAGAGGCCCTGGCATGGGCTTCTTCCCTATGGGATAGTGCTGATCCGGACATGGCCACCTATACCACGTTTCTGGAAAAAATCTGGTCCAGGTTCGAGCAACCTCAATTCCGGCTCCCACGCCTTCCCTCCTAGTCTCCGGCCTTCCCGGGGGGCGATCCAGGGTTTCCGGCCTTCCCGGAGGGCGATCCAGGGTGTCCGGCCTTCCCGGAGGGCGATCCAGGGTGTCCGGCCTTCCCAGGGGCCCCTCTGGTGTGTCAAGAGCACTTCGTCAGGGTTTGTCCTATTTCTGCTTTCCCCCTCAGGTGTCCCGCTACTGAGAAGAATTGGAGGAGGCGAAAGAAGAAGTGGGGGCTGAAGAAGAAGAGAAGAGGGGCCCTAAAGGGGGTTCTCTCATGGGTTACCCCGCGATAGCTGTCGAAGTAGGTTGCAATCCTCCCGTCTGACAAGGCCGTGCTCCCACTGCGCGCCAACTCGTCCTGATTTAAAGGGCCAGCGCCCTCCTAATTGGCGCTGGCTATTTTGGCATGCCCTTATAATCCGGCACCTCCCTTCACTCTCTGCCGGATCTTCAAGTCATTTCCTGAAGTGAAAGCCCTCCTGTGTTTCCTAGTGTTCCAGAGTTCCCAGGTTTCCTCCGTGTGTCTATTTTCCAGTGTTCCTGTGGCGGTCCCGTGTTCCTGTCGAGGTCCTGCCATCCCAAGGTCCTGCCTGCCCTGCTTCCCTATCTTTGCTGCCACTGTGGACCTAGCCGCACCCGTAGAGCGACCTGGTGGCCCCCCGCCGCAGAAAAAAATTCCCGCTTTGTGGCAGGCTCTGGTGAAGACCAGGTGACACTTAGATTCTGGTCCCGGGTTGTGGCTAGTACCATCATCTCCCGCGGTGGTCCAGGGAGTCCACAGACTTTAGCCCCAAGAGACTCTCCGGCACCCCCGTGTGTGACAGTCCCATCTCTATTTTCCAGATTTCCTTGTGATTTTAGTAGAGATGAATTACCTGGGAGGGGTAACTATAGACGCAGTACAGTCAGATGTATGATGCTCCTTATTTGTTATATATCTAAACTTTATATCTTTTAAGGACCAGATGTCTTGATACATAAAACCAAAACATTCACACAGGGTGCACTTACTGCTGTAGAAATATCCTATTATGTCCTCATGAGACAACCCCTTGTAACCAGCAGCCGGTTGTTCAGGCCACTGGGGGGAGAAATATGTACATTATTACACCCATGGAGGAGTGCGCAGTGCAAGTACACAATGTTCTGTATCTGATATATGACGGGGGTGCAGAATATTTCGGATTGCAACATGGAAGTTATTTTAGTATAGATCACAGGGGACTATCTGGACTGGTTACAAAACCAACAAACCCCCAGTATTATCATTCTACAGAGCGGTGTGACTATTATCAGTATATATATCATTATACAGAGCGGTGTGATTATTATCAGTATATATATCATTATACAGAGCGGAGTGATTATTATCAGTATATATATATCATTATACAGAGCGGTGTGATTATTATCAGTATATATATCATTATACAGAGCAGTGTGATTATTATCAGTATATATATCATTATACAGAGCAGTGTGATTATTATCAGTATATATATCATTATACAGAGCGGTGTGATTATTATCAGTATATATATATCATTATACAGAGCGGTGTGATTATTATCAGTATATATATATCATTATACAGAGCAGTGTGATTATTATCAGTATATATATGAGTATACAGGGCGGTGTGGGTGTATTATGGCTGTGCACAGCTCCGGTGCTCTCCTCCTCTCTCCTCGGTGATGGGAGGTCGGGGTGATCTGGTTTGGTAACTTGCTGTAACATCAGAGGAGACGCCGGAGGGAACATTACGTAACCTGCAGAGGAGAACAGAGCAGCCATTAGTCGGTGTATGTAGCGGTGGCGTGTATCCCCTGTACTGTACATGTGAGTGATGTATGTAGCGGTGGCATGTATCCCCTGTAGTGCTGGGCTATCCGCAGTGTCCTGTGCAGCCTCTGCACTGCAGATAACCCACCAGTGTGTGACAGTCAGTAATGGAAGTTGCTGGCGGAGGGGAGAGATGGCTGCGGCCTGTGATACACGGATCATTAACACAATTCCCCTGTGTCTTACATTGTATTCAGGGTAAGTAGAGGGGCTCCAGAGTTTACCCCATTAATCTACCAGCCCCCTCAGGTAGGGGATGAAATGTCCTTTCTAGAATTCCCTATTTTATGAGAAATCCCATCCATTTACATGTAAACAAATACATATTATAGTAGAGAAAAGTCAAGTCTAGAGGCTCTTCAAACGCCGCTATGTTTTAAATGTATCTAGAAACTTGCTGCTCCTGATCACGTCATGCAGATCACAGAACCACAAGTATTATGATCTAAAAGATGCGATTCTTGTCTTTAATATGACACCAGAATGACAGAAAAGATCTCTCTCTATCTGCAGCCTCCAAACTTGACTCATCTTAGGTAAATATGACTCTTCTCTGCTCATTTTCACATGGCTTTGGGAAAAATTATTATAGGTAAATGGGAGAGATTCACATATAAGAATTTCATACCTGACCTTAGGGGGGTAGTAGCTTAATGGGGTAAAATCTGATGACAGATTCCCTTTAATTCACTCTCATCATAACCAATTTACAACTTCCTCCCTTTAAGCTCAGACTACATAGCGACGCTGACCACGGCCTTCGCTACATTCATCACCACTAATATAAATTAACATGGACGTGACGCGATGATCCAAGACTGATTTTTTTGGGGATCATTGTGTCAGGATCATAGCTTGAATGAATTCCTATAACAGGAATATTTACATGGATCTGCCGCTTATGGAAGGAAATAAGTTAAAACCCGGTTTCCTCATCGCATATTAATAGTGTTTCATAAATGGCAACCTGACTTTCTTGTAAGGTCCCTTTTAGGAGGTGAGAGGTGAGCGAGCGCTGGTTCTGAGATTCAGGTTTTTCAAGAGTAGCGGGTGAAGACAGAGTATATGAGAACAGTGTATAGGGGCTATAGATACTATATACAGCGCTATCCAAATTATACTTATCTGTACTCAGGTATGTGGTCAGACCTGAAATGCTAGAAATCTGTGCAGTGCAAAGACTATAAAGGAAATAGTGGAATGTTGCGTGTATCCCCTGTACTGTACATGTGAGTGATGTATGTAGCGGTGGCGTGTATCCCCTGTACTGCTGGGCTATCCGCAGTGTCCTGTGTAGCCTCTGCACTGCAGATAACCCACCAGTGTGTGACAGTCAGTAATGGAAGTTGCTGGCGGAGGGGAGAGATGGCTGCGGCCTGTGATACACAGATCATTAACACAATTCCCCTGTGTCTTACATTGTATTCAGGGTAAGTAGAGGGGCTCCAGAGTTTACCCCATTAATCTACCAGCCCCCTCAGGTAGGGGATGAAATGTCCTTTCTAGAATTCCCTATTTTATGAGAAATCCCATCCATTTACATGTAAACAAATCCATATTTTAGTAGAGATAAGTCAAGTCTAGAGGCTCTTCAAACGCCAATACATGTTTTAAATGTATCTAGAAACTTGCTGCTCCTGTTCACATCCTGCAGATCACAGAACCACAAGTATTATGATCTAAAAGATGAGATTCTTGTCTTTAATATGACACCAGAATGACAGAAAAGATCTCTCTCTATCTGCAGCCTCCAAACTTGACTCATCTTGGGTAAATATGACTCTTCTCTGCTTATTTCCTCATGACTTTGGAAAAAATTATTATAGGTAAATGGGAGAGATTCACATAGAAGAATTTCATACCTGACCTTAGGGGGGTAGTAGATTAATGGGGTAAAATCTGATGACAGATTCCCTTTAATTCACTCCCATCATAACCAATTTACAACTTCCTCCCTTTAAGCTCAGACTACATAGCGATGTTGACCACGGCCTTCGCTACATTCATCACCACTAATATAAATTAACATGGACGTGACGATCCAAGACTGATTTTTTGGGGGATCATTGTGTCAGGATCACAGCTTGAATGAATTCCTATAACAAGAATATTTACATGGATCTGCCGCTTATGGAAGGAAATAAGTTAAAACCCGGTTTCCTCATCGCATATTAATAGTGTTTCATAAATGGCAACCTGACTTTCTTGTAAGGTCCCTTTTAGGAGGTGAGAGGTGAGCGCTGGTTCTGAGATTCAGGTTTTTCAAGAGTAGCGGGTGAAGACAGAGTATATGAGAACAGTGTATAGGGGCTATAGATACTATATACAGCGCTATCCAAATTATACTTATCTGTACTCAGGTATGTGGACTGACCTGAAAAGCCAGAAATCTGTGCAGTGCAAAGACTATAAAGGAAATAGTGGAATGTTATGTGAGGAGAGGAATGACAGCTCAGTACTAAACACCATAGTATATGTAATAGTAAGTAGTCTGGATGCCAGGACCCCCTTCCAGGACGCCAGGACCCCCTTTACAATCTAGGGCCTTCAAAAACAGTATAAGAACACATAGGATCCTGCTCTATTAGAGGCCTCCATGATGAGCTGTCCCTCTGGAGAACCTGGCACGTCCATGCACTGCTCAGACAACTCCTTTACTGCACAATTACTTAAATATCCCCAGGCCATTATTTCAGGCACTGAGGTGTACTGCAGGAGGAACAAACTAATCCCATCTGCACCGCAGCTACACTTTATATATCACCAATCCGCAGTAATGAGGAGACCGCGATGGGCTCTATACTCACGCCGCATTACAGAAATGAATGTATGAAGAGATGGAAACCTCTCCATACATATGGAGGATGGCTAGGAATTTACTTTATAGATTATGTCATCTTAATTCAGGGGGAGGGGTGAGCATGGAGACCTCATAAAACCTATAACAAAGACAACTACTTTACTAGACAATTCCACATTTTACATATCCTCAGGCCATAATTTCAGGCATACCTCTGAAAAACCAAACCAATCCCATCTGCATGGCAGCTAGACCTTATATATCACCTATCCGCAGTAATGGGGGGACCACGATGGGCACTACACTCACGCCAAGTTACAGAAATTACTAAATGAAGAGACAGGAACCTCTCCGTACATATGGTGGTGGTAGGCAGGTGGTTAAGAATTTACTTTATAGATTATGTCACCTTCATTTAGGAGGATAGGTGAGCATGGAGAACTTGTACAGTAGATAACCACTATTATACACCCTATTAGTGAATCCTGAAGTCTCCTATTCAGGAAAGTGGTCACATGACCGGATTGCGGAGCGATTATAAAGAGCCTCTTGCTCTCGAGGATGTGTCCTGTCCTGCTTAACAAAGACAACCCATTATTATGAATGGATACTATGTAGTGCTTCGTGTCCCCTGTGCTACTACTGATGGGAACCTAAACATTTACTACTATGGGTGATAGACCTGCATTTGGGATCCATATTACGTGTTATGCACCCATGTTGCACCACCGATTTTACATACACAAGTTGTGCTGTTGTATTACAGAGATACTTTCTCCCGGAAGCAATGTTATCCGGGGCAGCACTATATTTCTATACGTAGACTGAGCCTGTATTATGGACCCGGCATTGATGGATGCATCTAATTTTTCTTCCCTAATTTTTTTTAGAAATGCCCTCATTCCTGACCACATGGCTCATTAGGGCTAATGTTAACTTATTACACCCGAGTCGTCTCCAGTGTGTGAGATGGCAGCGCTACTGCCGCTGTGGGGGTCATCTGAGGTGCACAGCATTGGAGAGCTAATTGCTTCAAGTCTTAATAACTACAAATCGCCGTAGCCGGATCCAAAGATCAAAGAGATCCTTTCTCCTGGTTACACTGAAATCCAAAATTGCTCTATTAAGTAATAAGTGCAGTACTGTAATAACTCATCTGCAGCGATGGATTACACCTCCCTATGAGAGTTGTGATAAGCTGTAAATCAAGGCTCCCAGGACTAAGAGCCTGAGTGGGGCCCAGTGACCCTTATGGCCCATAACAGGACAAAGGAATTACAAAGGATATTTGAGGCTGACCTGTGATCACATGACCACCAAGTGTCAGGGGCCCACCAGAAGATCCTCCGATCCTATGGAAGGCCAGTCCGATTCTTCCCAGGTGCAGCACAGAGATCTATGTGATGGAACTATACCTCCATATAGGATTTATAGTCCAATCCTAAGCATCTAATAGCTGGGTTTCACATGTATATTTGATTTTAGCTAAAAGAGGAGGTTTAGGGTAGTATAGAGGTAACACACCGGTGCCTCTAATGCTTTTTATTTTGCATTTAAGCTTATAAGTTATCATTTTACATGACTTAATAACTCTTTGCTGCGTCCCCTGGCCCTTGCTGTCAGCGATCCCTCTACAAGGAGTGAGTATGTGTAATCCGGAGGCCGTCTCCCGCCCAGTGTACACGACATAGCTTTTCTGTGACTGTTCCAGGAAGTCAGAGGATCCCTTTTGTTCAGCTTCTCTGAGGCGCAGGAAGGTAAATAGGCTGCACATATATTACTGTGTGTTCTGGTACATACGTGTAAACCCACTTAACTAACACAACACTAACACCTTCACTGCCAGACTGGCGGCAGGACGTGGCGCAATGGATGTGATGCTTGGACACCAGGACACTATAATTAGGCTTCCTGCTCAGTGCCCTGACTGTACATGTATCATAATATACATAGATGACACCTGCAGGTTTTGCAGGGAATATTTAAAGCGTTTGTCCACATTCTGCAAATGATTGATATTTATTTTGTGTTATGAAAAGTTATACAATTTCCCAATATGCTTTCTGTATCAATTCCTTGCAGTTTTCTAGATCTCTGCTTGCTGTCTTGCTATTTCCGATTTGTGCCAATTTTCCCTGAATTGCCTTGGGATTTTGGCACACGCGATCGGATTGTGGCACATCGGCACCGGCATGCACGTGACGGAAATCGGGGTGCGTGGATTCGGAAAAACCGCCGTATTTTAAAAAAAAAAGTGTTGCTTGACACGCGCTTACCTGCACACAGTGAACTTCAGTGAACTCCGACGGAATTCAGCGCAGCAGCGACACCTAGTGGACATCAGGGGAACTACCTTAGTGAATCGCCGGAAGACCCGAATCCTCCACATAGAACAGCAAGCAGAGATCTAGAAAACCGTGAGGACAGAAAGTATATTGGAATATTAAAGGGGTTTCCCACGAACTAAAGTTAGGCCCTATCCACAGGATAGGGCCTAACTTGCTGATCAGTGGGGGTCTCAGTGCTGAGACCCCCACAGAGAGCAAAAACGAGGACCCCTCGCCGCTTTGTCAGACTAATGGAGCAGACGGCCGCACATGACCATTCTGCTCCATTAATCTTTATGGAGCTGACGGAAATTGCTGAGCGCTGCGCTCACCGATCTCAGCTCCATAGAGATTACTGGAGCAGAGCGGTCATGCGCGGTCGTCTGCTCCATTAGTCTGACGGAGCGATGAGGGGTCCAATGGACTCCCACTGATCAGCAAGTTAGGCCCTATCCCGTGGATAGGGCCTAACTATAGTTTGTTGGAAAACCGCTTTAATGGTGTAAGTCTCTTGTTCAGGATATTTTAGTAGAAAGTATATATCGGCTATATTTCCCGTGCTGAACATTGTGCTGGGACCTGGAATTGCAGAATTATAATCATCTATAATAATGGAGTCACTGCCTCCCTGGGAGGACTATGGTCCTGTGCCATAATCATATTCTCACTTCATGGGGAAGCAGTGACAGTGTATAAACCATTACAATGCTGTGAGTCCAGGGGACTAATGGCCGTCGTATGGTCTATATTTCACTGCTCAGCGATTGCTACCATGTTCTCCTGCAGACTATAGTTATTTGCTGCAGAAGGTTGCAGCAGGACACAATGTCACTATAAGATTACACCTCCTTCTTTTGGCTTGTGATAGAATAGGCTCCTGGGATGTCTCCATACTCCTCCTGTCGGCTCTGGATGACCACATATGGCAATGTCTGTTTTATTGTTTGGCTGGGAAGTTCTCTGTCTATGATGTTATGCAGAGGGTGAAAATAGTGTCCTACTGACTGGACCCAGATTGCATGTTTTATCTTCATTGCATGTTATTAGGATACGTCATTACCTTACACTTACTGATCCTGACAGTGAAGTGACGGCATGGTTTAGTGTTTATATATAAGGGAATCTCGGCTGCCTCTGTGCAGGGGATGGTGTGGTACATTATTGGCGCTGGAGGACATAGTGATAGCCTGTCACCTCATATAATGGAAGTATTTTTATAGATTCCAGGAGTATAGGCCACAGATCTACATGTAGCAAGCTGAGAACTCAATTTTTACTATGCTACGACATATACTGTGGTATGGAGAGTTTAAAGAAAAGGAAAGCACAACAGTAGGAGATTATCTTCTTATTGACTATGGAGGGACATCATATTTCGGAGTAATCGGCTATGAAACCAGGAGGAAACCAATACTGTGTAATAGTCATAGAGCGTCCTATACCGGGGACGATTTCTCAGTGTCTGATGATTTCTGTCACATAATTACATTATTTGGTGTGACTTTACAACTGGTATTAGTCTACACCAGACAATGTGGTGACATTTCGGCACACAACTTAGGATGCACCCATTACCCATAAATCAATGCCTTTTCCCTCCAAGCTTTGTTTACTTATTTGTACAAGTCATAAAAGTGACCGGCTAAAACACTTTAAAAAATGTGCCCCAGAGCAGGTCAGAGCAGTTTTTTGGCACACAGTAAATCACAGTAAGTGTGTAAAGTTTTAGTTTATCTCCCCTGGTATGTCTCTGTACAAAATCATAGATACAAATGATAGCATGCACCTATAGTTAGACAGTCAGTGAGATCCAAAAGGGTTGGATCTTGTGTCTAACAGAGTCGCTGTAAAAAAGATGCATTAGAGGGGGTTTCCCATATAGACTATTTATGCCATATCCACAGAATGGGGGTTATTACAATGCCTTCTCCGACGGAGACAGTATGTAAGAAGCCCCATTGTTTCTGTCTCGTGGTCCACTTTGGGTGTGATGGAGATTGGGACACCCCGGCCACTGTATTTAGTACAGTCTCTGATGGAAAACCAACAGGAATCTCCACCAATTCTGACCTGGTCGGCACAGATGTGACCTGCCAGAGAGTCTCTTAGTTGATCCAGCACGCCGTGCACTGGCGCCAGTCTTCATAGATTCCCCCCAATGTGTCATAAATAGATGTGGATCCTATCGCTGGAGCCTGAAGGGGGTCTATTAAGTGTCTTCCTAAAGCCGGACTGAGGTGAGAGTGTGCTGTGCATGGGTTTGTCACTCCCATAGAGATGAATGATGAGTGGCCGCTCATGCACACATTCCCGTTCAGCCTGGCTGCAGCGAGGGTGTGAGCTTTCTTGCAATAAATCCTCTACGACTGGTTACACATGGGTTGGTATTGTGGCAAATAATGTCTGAATACAGTGAACTAATCCTATCCACACATTGGGCAGATCTATCTTTTTATTAGCGTTTTTTTTTTTTGGCTTTCCTTTTTTTTTTTTTTTTTTTTGCTTGGTTTTCGTGCTTTGTGCCAAATTCATCTTTGATTTGCTCCTAAAAAGTAGCAAAAACACTCCAGTCCCCACTGGGTGTAGGAAACTGGCAAAGGTTGCACCAAAAATTGTGTACAATTTCAGAAATTGCGCAAAGATTTGACTAAAGGGAAATTGCCTATAGAGGAATCAAAGAGCAGAAGTGCTCAAGAAAAAAACATAGGCACAAATTGCAGGTATAAGATACATCTGCCCTATTGTGTGCAGCAGAGGTGCACCTTCACAACACTGAACCTGAAAGCCTCACAGAAGCCATCAATTTTTTTTACTTTTTTTTTTTTAGTCTGAATATCAGGAATGAAAATTATGGGGCACATTTACAGTGCAATCTGTACTGTATGCAGTATGCCTGTGTAATGTGCAGGCGGCGCCACATTCAGGATTTCTGGCACCAGTTCTTCATGAATCTAGCTCCCCCTTCAGTGCTCTGACAGAATGCACCACTTTTTTTTTGGTGCACCTTTAACATAGGGCGTGCAACACAATTCTGTCGGACTTTGCATGTTAAATCTGACACGAGGTCCAACTGAGCTCGGGAACGCCCCCTTCAGTGCAGACATTTGTGTCGCCTGAAGAATAGTGCAACCACAAAAGGGTGTCCTGCAACACAAATTTGGTGCAGGCACTTCTTAAATATTGGTGCAAACGGTATGCACTAGAAAGAACATGCAGAGGTCGACAGAACACTGGTGCACAGCCCTTCGTAAATGTGCTGCTGTGTGCCTAACCTGTCTATGTCCCACCAAACAGCAGCTTATCTAATGACAAGAGAAAGTGATTGGGAATATTACAGTTTTTACCCAGTATAATCTGACTCACCTTCTTATACTTTTATTTCGTCAGAATTATGAATTAACACTGTGGACAAATGGAATTTTGACGAAATAAAAGTCTGAAAGATCACCGATGCTGGCTGGACCATCAAATTTATTTCTTGCTGTATTTTGCCTGTGCAAACATGGCGGGTTCCGTGCCGACCTCAAGTGTGATTTTGGAGGTGAGCTGGGATACTTTCTCTTTCTTTCCTCACCTTCTTATACACCTGATATGTAATGGAGTCCTACTTTTATAAGGCAAGTAGCTCCATCTAGTGTTCAAATACCGAACTACAAGCAGCTGCAATGTCCATGTATAGTAGTGATGAACACACATGTATCCGCATATGTAAGGATACAAGGAGGAAAGCTGTGCCGATACTCATAATAATAACAACCAATCATTTTCTGGACCGCACCGTTCACGTGAAATTGCCTCTGTTATTGTTGTGCTCATGTGAAGGCAGTAATCAGGCGTCCATTGCCTTTATCACAGCCGGCTATTGTGCCGTGTACAATGTAAGATGAGATTAGAGGAGACTCATTAGCAGAAATGAAGAGGAGAGAATAAGCTCGCTACATCCAGCACCACATTATATACAATGGCTGAGGGTCTATTGGAAATCATTTGCCGAGCCTGAGGGACAGCGGCTATTGAATGCTTTTCTATTGCCTTTAATTGCATTTCTCGTATAAATCGTCGCCCTCCAGAGACAAAATACAAGAAACTATTCTCCATTCTAACAATGCAAATACAATATTTGGTAAAAGGTAACAAACTGAACATGAAAATCTGGGCTTATAAAACCAACCATTAGAAGAAAGGATCCTGCAGGCGAGAACGTTGTGCTGGGGGTTGGAGTTTTGCAGGGGCAGTGCGCCGTGTATGGCTGACGTCTCCCAGCGGGTGTTATCCCAGCTTGGCGATCAGCGCCACCGACACAATGATGGAGAACAGCTGCAGACATGAAGAGAAGCCAGTGAGGGACCATACACAGGACAGTACTGCACTATGACACATGTTTACAGGGTAGACAAACTTACTATCCACGTGTAGCAAATGTTTTAATATATTTTGATATTTTAATATAATTGCACTGGTAGTTTTTTTCTGAATTAGTTTCTGGTGTCAAGAAGTTTCATAACTAACTTGTGCCTTTCATCTGTCACTGTCTAGCTGTGCAAACCTGTTACATCAGTCCACTATTCTAGACTGAGGTATTTATCATAGGCCGGCCATACCCTCCTGTCATGGTGGATACATCAAGAGGTGTAGGGCTCTTAAAGACGTTGGCCACTCTTTTACATAAATTGCCTATGTGCTTTTATGGCCTTAAAGGGCACCTACCACCACAAATCTACCTATAAAGGTAGATCGGGTGGTAGGTGCATCAATGGGACGTGAGGATAGCCCTTTTAAGGGCTAATCCTCACGTCCCCTCACTTTTTTGATAACTTTTATTCCACATATATTTAAATTTACTTATGCGGCTACCGGGGCGTGGAGTAGCCGCATATGAGATTACACCTAGTGCGCGGCTACTCCACGCCCCGGTACCCACTTTACCCTCCATACTCACCCATCTTCGGCGACGCAGATCCGCGTAGCTGCGCGCCCTCGTCTGGCGATCCTGCCGTCTGCGCATCATGCGCAAAAGCAGAAGCCCGCGCCTGCGCGGTCACAACTCGAACAGGACGCGGGCCTGCTCTTCTGCGCATCGCAGACGGCAGATCGCCGGACGAGGGCGCGCAGCTACGCGGAGCTGCGCGCGAAGATGGGGAGTAGGAGGGGTTTAAAGTGGCTACGGGGCGTGGAGTAGCCGCCTCGTGTACCTCCTGAATGCGGCTACCCATGCCCCAGTAGCCGCATAAGTAAATTTAAATATATGTGGAATAAAAGTTATCAAAAAAGTGAGGGGACGTGAGGATTAGCCCTTAAAAGGGCTATCCTCACGTCCCATTGATTCACCTACCACCCAATCTACCTTTATAGGTAGATTTGTGGTGGTAGGTTTCCTTTAATAATATTCCTGGAATGTTCAACAATTGATTCATCACCCCTGATGTTTCCTTTAGTGCTGTCTGTAAACTCTCTGTGGATCTTTGTTTACATGTCTGAGCACTGCTGAAATAGGAGGAGCTGCAGCAGGAGAGTTATGGCTCATCCTGTTCTCCTCCCATTCCTCTCCTTTTGTCTGTCAGCGAGACAGACAGCGAGAGAAAGATGCACAGTCAGTGACACCATTAGGACGGACTGAAGGAGTGAGAAACAGGAAGCTGTGTATATATGCTGAGGGCAGCATGGTGAAAACAGGGAGAGGCTGAAGCTCTCCCAGAAGGCAAAAGTACATGGACATGTGCATGCAAAGATATGTATAATGGAACAGATTTATTGAAAACTGGCCAACCCCTAAAAATGTATCCGTCAGGTGGTCCGACTTGGCAAAGTTTTGCATTCAAGTTTTTAGAAAGTATGCAGGCATGGGGCAGGAACGCCCTATGCCAGCTCAAAAATAATCACAATTTCTTGCAGTGTGCATTGCGATTATTTCAGTGCTTCTACATCAGAAACTGCCTTAGAAGCAGTGATACATGTCCTTCTATATGTTAATGTGCATGACTTTTGTGCGACTTTTCAGACAAAAGTCTCAACAACCAACAGACTCACAGGCCTCATTTATCAAGATAAATCAGGCAAGCCCAAAAACCTTACAAAAATCCCAAAAACTAGACATAGGTTTCCAGATTTAAGATAAATGTCCCTCCAAATCTCTATCTTGTGCTTTCACATCACCTCTCAGAGAAGGATATTCTGTATCACAAAATTCACACACCCTCAGACCTTTGCTTTTTCCATTGGGATCCTTGGTGAGATCCTGGGCACAGGTGACAGGTCCGGTATGCCCGCTCAAGGCTTTGTGCCATGTAATGTTACATTAAGGCCACAAACAAGTGCCACTCTGAGTGCCACTGACACTCACACCTTCGATGGCAAAAGAAAATGATACTCTGCTAAGACGTTGGTGTGTATGAGACCTTAGGCTGCGTTTACACATTCTGTTTTGATTGTATTTAGAAACTGAAAGACATGTGATCAGTGAGGGCTACACGTGTGCCTTGGTTACATACTAAACATGTGGTGTTGCCGATCGGATGCGTTTCAGTTAAAACTGAATATGTGTTCGGGACTAGCCGCTTTCCATTCTGACTGGTGTTTTTAAACGTAATCCAAACGGAATGTGTGAACACAGCCTAACAGTTACTTTATGTATCACATGAGGATAGATCAGGCCTTAGGTTCAAGTGCAACTATGAAGTCTTAAATAGTCATTGATGTGATATATGATATGAGCATATTTAGTTTGCCGCGTATTTTTGTCCCTCCCATAGACTTGGCATGCTGGATATAGCACGCTCCAATAGACATGAATGGAGCCGACTCTGCTCCTCTGTTCATTGCGCTACTTCAGCCCGATGCTGTGAGGAGTGGAGAAGTGGTAATAAACCTCACCTCCCTTCTCCCAAGGGTCTCCGGGTGTCTCTGACACTGGGTCTCTGGTCAATAATTAATGCCCCACATTGGGGCAGATTTACTTACCCGGTCCATTCGCGATCCAGCGGCGCGTTCTCTGTGGTGGATTCGGGTCCGGCCGGGATTCACTAAGGTGGTTCCTCCGACGTCCACCAGGTGGCGCTGCTGCGCTGAAGTTCCCCGAGGCCCGCCGAAATGCACTCAAGTTCACCGGCCTATTCCTGGTGAAGGTAAGCGCGAGTCTCGTGACACTTTTTTTTTTAAATGCGGCGGTTGTTCCGAATCCTTCGGGTTTTCGTTCGGCCACCCCCCCCCCCCGATTTCCGGCGAGTGCATGCCAGCGCCGATGCGCCACAATCCAATCGGCGCAAATCGGAAATATTCGGGTAACACGTCGGCAAAACGCGAATTGGGCCCTTAGTAAATGACCCCCATTGTGTTTTGTTGAGCTGCATCCCATCAATCTAAAAACAGAATGTCGTCTGCATCTGCCTGTAGGAAGTTTTCACACACTATGGGGCACATTTACTTACCAGTCCGGAGGAGTTCCAATGATCATGCCCTGTGCCGCGATTCACTAAGATCATGTGCCCGATATCCTACATGTGTCGCTTCCCCGCTCAGGTCCGACGGAGTTCACCTTCTTCTTCCCGGTGCATGTAAGTGCTTGGTCTTGCGACACAATTTGAAAATTAAATCCCGCAATCAGTCTGAATCAGTCGCAATGGCTGCCCCCCTGATTTCTGTTGCATGGAAGCCAGCGCAGCCGCGCCACAATCCGATCGCGTGCGACACAATCTCATCGCAGACATCTGTTAAATACCCGTCAAAGCTGCGCCTATCCTGAAAGCGGTGCAAAGTCAGACAAAAGGGCGATCCGTGACCCTGAGTAAATAAAACCCTATGTTTGAATTGTGAGGACCTTCATCTGATCGCAGATGCGTTTCAACCTAAACACTCCATGGGGAGTAACAAGTCTTTGGTGGCAAACAATGCAAAACACTTGTCTCCTGTTCCCGATCTCAAGCGTTTAGGTCTAAACACAACTGTGAGCTCCTCTCCGCTGGATGTCATAGCTTACAAGCTGCGGCGGGCTCTGGGAGCCTTCAAAGAGGGAGGGAGAGGAGTTTGGGGACCCCTGAGGAGAGCAGGGTTGTGTGCGGGAGAATCTCCCTAACTTTTTGGCAGCGTTCGACTGAATCTGTGCTAGAACGGCTTGGGATGTGGAGCAATCCTGCGCATCCAGGGGTTCCAGGGACTGGAATGGAGGATCTTCATGGACGGATTCATCATCCGATGGAGGCGCAGACACCCCGGACGCTGTTTTGAGCATTTTAGCCGTCCTCCTCCGGTTACCCATGGCGTCTGGGCAGGGGGGGGCCAGTGATAAACAATCAAGGAGCCTAGTGTCCAGTAGTTAGCAGAGATACAGTCCAAACCCACGTGGAGTATTGCAGCGGCACTGCAAGGGTTAATATAAAACAGAACCCGGGCAGGGGATCACTGAGAGTATGGAGGACTCAGTGCTGGGCTGTATAGCTTGGGGTCCCCAGGGCAGAGGTGGGCAGCAGCAGGGGAATTTCTTCCCTACCTGGTCCTGGATCAGTCCAGCAGTGTCAGGGTTAACCCTGCGCGCCTAGGCCTCAGGCAGCGCAGGGGAGTCCGCAGGATGGCGCCTCCAGCAGGATGAAGGGCTGGCTGGAGCGTTGCCTCAGTGCCCTCGGCGGTGGGAGCGGCGTCCAGGCAGCCAGAGGCAGGAGAATCTCCCCGGCGGTCGGTGCAGCAGCACCGGGCAGCTAAGAACGGACCGCCGCGCGGGTCACGTGGTCGGCCGCGGCGAGGTACGGAGGAGCGGCGCAGAGTCCGTAGCCGCCTCCAAATCGGGACCGGAGGACAGCGGCAAGCTTGTGGGGCACCCCGGAGCTGAAGGGGACAAGTATAGGTGAGGGATGGCTGCCTTAGGAGGGAGATGGGGTGTCGGGTCCCGGGAGCTCCGCGGCGCACGTCTCCTCAGTCCGGCATCAGGCAAGCGTTTAGGTCTAAACACAACTGTGAGCTCCTCTCCGCTGGATGTGCGTTTCTAAATGTAATGGCCTGCTGGACGGGTACCTTACGAACCTTTACATTTTAAGTGATCCTTACTTATGTAGGTGAAATACAGTCGACTATATCCTATATTCTAAGTGGTCCTACATTAAGTTGTCTCAACATTATATTTATTTCTTCTAATGATATTTTAATTCCTTGGTATAGACGCCATCTACTGGCACTGGTCATTACTGGTAATGTTGCAGAACATAACATCTGCCTGGAAAACGGTGGGTTTACATGTTAACCAATGAGAAGTCGTGTTTCATTAATCACAATCCTGTTCTGCACCAAAGTTCCTAATTGGTGGATGCCTGGAACTGAGCCCAGAAGGGAAGTTTATTTATTCTCCCTGTGACGGGAAGATCCAGAATAGTGATGGAATTATGGCTCTTGTAAGTGAGCTGGCTCATTAGGCTCCGCTCACTAAGAATAGCCGGCTTTTCTGGCTCCTGAACGGCTCCCTGTTTAATATATAATAGGGAGCCGCAAGCCAGTCAATCACCGCTGCTCCACACCACTTTTAACCTGATTGTATCGGGTTAAAGAGGACGTGGTGAGTTGGTTAGGGGTGGGGTTAAGTGAACCATCGCTCTTGACCTTCACGAACAAGAGTTGGCTCTTAGATCCGGCTCGTTTGCGAACGACACATCACTAATCCAGAACAGCCGGAGACCTCCATGTGAGAGGACACACGACCTGCATAAAGCAGTGTACTGCTGCTATCTCCTATCTGAGGGTAATCCCCCTCCATCACCTCAGCCTGTTAACGTTGCTGCATTGAGGCCTTGGAATAAAGAAACTGTGAGTTTGATGTTCCACGGAGTGTCTCTATGTGGGATCCTTGGCTGCTGCTAACATCACTGGCCTCCCCTTTACCATGTTCCCGGGGATCCCTACATCACACATATACTGGGAGTGCCCCAGCTGGAAACCTTCATCATATTGCAGCCGCCCCATCTTCTTGCATCCCCTCGCTGGTCCTGCCTGGCATGGACGAGGCCTGCTCCACCTGGACCAAGTGACTGTGACAAGTCCAGCACTAGGCCGCATTAAAGCCAGTCACTCAGCTACCAGGGGAATCCAGTTGCCCCCAAGCCATTAGGTTAGGCACACAGCTTGTGAACACGGCCTTATTGTTGGAAAAGGTTTTAAGGAGAACATTCAATATCTTGTACATGAATTGTTCGCCTCACAACCTGGAGTTAGCCAGATAACGGTATTAATGCAGCCTAGGAGTACAGATGTTACCAGAGAATGTAAATTACTAATCCATTTATTCCATAATGATCTCCACTTCCTCACCTCCCATCCTGTTATAACAGCTGCTGCGATCCCCAGAGCCATGCTGTTCTTTTTCACTGCCTCAAGAATTGTAGGAAAACAGCCCTGCACAGCAAAAGATACATGTAATTACAATAACACTGATGTATACCCTGATGATGTGAGCGGGAGGTTTATGTACATGGATTATTTCATGACTGGTTCGTGTGGGTGTTTTACTTTCATCTTGGGCCTCATCGATACTGCATTGTCATGCAAATTGCCAGTATGGTGGCACAATGAAGTGATTGGAGAAAAACATACATACTGGGGCACATTTACTTACCCGACCCATTCGCGTTCCAGCGGCGGCTTCACTGACGAGCGTTCGGGTCTTCCGGCGATTCATGAAGGTCCTGCGCCCGATGTCCACCAGGTGTCGCTGCTGCGCCAAGGTCCGCCGAGTTGCGTCGGAGTTCACTGATCTCTTCCTGGTGCATGTAAGTATGGCGCGTGCGACCAATTTTTTTTTTTTAATGCGGCGGGTTTTCCGAATTTGTCGGGTTTTCGTTCGGCCACGCCCCCCGATTTCCATTGCGTGCATGCCGGCGCTGATGCGCCACAATCCAATTGCATGCGCCAAAATCCCGGGGCAATTCAGGAAAAATCGGCGCAAATTGGAAATATTCGGGTAACACGTTGGGAAACCATGAATCGGGCCCTTAGTAAATGACCCCCACTGTGTGCCACAATAAGGAGGCCTCTAAATAGTACAATGCTTATTGCTCTATGAGGTGTCATACTTCAGTTCTGTTAGGCTCTGCCTCAGACTGCATTTACACGAACATATGCCCGCACGGCTACGGCCGGGTGGGCATACGTCCGGCGCCATGGATAGGAGGAGGGGTGACTCCTCCCCTCTCCATAGAAATGCACAGCGTACAAGCCATAACATAGGGAGAGATAAGACATATCTTTTCACCATGCAGCCTTTGCCGTCTATGGGGGATGTATGTACGTCTGCAAGCTTGTCGCCGTACATACATCCCTATACGGTAGTGTGAATGCAGCCTAACAAAGATGGTCCTGTGGGTGGTCCCCCGTAGGGTATGTAGAAAGAGGTGGCATTGTAGGTACAAGCCGTTTAGACAGACGCTATATATGCCATGCTCAGTCACGGTTTGTATCACCGATCACCTTCTTAATCAGTAACCAGTCTCTTGCCTTTTTATTAATGACTTGCTCAGTTGTTGTTATCCCGTTGCAGTCACTCTTTTTGGGATCTCTGCAGCACGCCTTGGGATACTTTAATCCGGTTTTCACAGAGAAAGTGGAGTTGATGAAATCTTCATAACCGAAGAATCCACAGCAAGCAAACTTTAAATTAAAAAAAGGGCAATAAGTCAGACTTAAAACTGGGTTCATTACAAATATTACATATCAACGGGATTCAAATGCCTTTTTATTTAAAAGGGTTGTGCTATAACAGACATTTAATAGTGTTAAATCTCCCACAGCAGTCTGGTGCAAGGATCCCCCTGGGTAATCCCAGGTGATGGTACAGAGAAGACCTGTGATGGTCAACGTGGAAAGCTTAAGGAAACACATGAAAATCGATGGGGCAAACGTATAATTCTTTATTTTCTGGTCTAGGAATACAGTACGGTAGTGCAAAACCTGGTAGCAGGCAGGGCTGAGGTAAGGCTGGCTGTGTACTAGCCATAGCTGAGGCCTGGAGGTGGCTAAATCTGGGGCTGGATAAGACAGATGTAGCCCAGGGTGTCCCCTGGATGGGGCTACATCTCTGTCTCTCACACATTGGGGGGAATTCAGTAATGTGTCACCGGCTCTGACAGTGCATAGCTCAACAACATTACATAGCTCAACACTCTGCTCTGACAGATTCATCATTGTGATGATGAATCAGTCTTAGTTTCAAACTGTTAGGTTCTACTTTTGGACCTGCTTTTTGCTAGTCTAAAGAGTGTGCCGCCCTCCTTTGGAGCACGGCCTTTTTTTCCAGCGACAATGCCCCTTTTCCAAAGCTTACACCTCCTTCATCAGAAAAGGGGAATAATGGTATAAAAGCCTTTATAAATGTGTCGGAAAGTGATTGTTGGCGCAGAAGTTTAGTGTAAGTGGCTTCATGAATTCCCCCCACTGTCTCTCCTTCTCTCAATCACAGAAAACCTTCTCTGCCCAGATCACCTTGAGTTCTCCCTTCTAGGGGGGTTCCGGATAAATCATCCAGTAGGGAAGCCCTCGTGCTACAATGTGCTTTGAAAACATTAGTATACAATAAAGAAACTTTTGAAACTGTGCAATACAATGTACAACCCAAAGGTGGTGATACAATCTCACCTTTATCAACCAAATTGGGGAAAAGTGTATAAAGACGGGGACCAAATATATGATAACTGGTGTAACCTGTTTCAGTGCAGTTTGCGCCAGATAATCAAAATCATAGCTGCACCTTTCTTTTCTTAGTGCCCTTTGCTTCGTGCTGTTGTGACAGAATTGTAGAGCAGCTCAGTAATAAATGTGACACAAACTCCAACTAAGCACTGCCTTTCCCCTTCCACATTTCTAAAGTGCGAGACAAATTGTAGCCATGACACAATATTGGCGCAAACACTTCATAAATACATGTGCCAGCTCCAAAGGCAATTTCTTTAGTCCAAACGTAGAAAAAAAAACTATATACTTAGACACAAAAAAAAATATCTGGGCCATGGGGTAACTGGCTAGGATGACAAGAGGAAGAGGGTTGATAAGGATAATTAGGAGGGCACCAGTCTGCGGCACTAAAGTAACAAGGAGATGCCCCCCAAAATTTGGTTGGGGCCTAGTATTACAGGCTAAAATGCATGTCTTTGGCTGAAGATTGTCCATACTCTGCACCCCAGCAGTGATAAATGCATAGCAAGGCTGTAGCTGCTATGTAAACAGTATTAAGTACAGGTGCACCTACAGTATTTTCTTTCATGACATACATTGATACCAGAAGAAGAGAAGCAGTACAGCTACACATCCTTCACTCACCACTACTACGTGCCGAATAGTCCGGGCTGCTAGTAGTTATGCCCTTATGTCCCAGTGCTGAGACCTCCAATTATAAGTTATTTTATCTATCATAAGTGTCTATTAAGGACACAGAGCCCTTGAACTACTGTCACCACATTAAAGCCACATCAGCAACTAAAGAAGTAGAGATAATCCTGTTAAAGACATAATTAGGAGTGAGATCTCCATGCACTGAGCAGTGAATGGATAGTGAATAGGAGAGAGGAGAAAGTTACTGCCATACACCGGCAGTAGGGGCTTACCTCCACGATACTTATTTGGTAGTTTGGTTAATACATCTAATGTTCTACACAAGAAGAGCTACTTCTCCAGTGAAGCTATCAGGCCCGGCAAACAGTATTCTGGTCTGTTCTTATTACCTACCTCATGTTCCCTACCCCACAGTAGTATTTAAAGGGAATCTATCAGGGAGATTTGGGACACAAAACCATCCACAGGTCCTCATGGACTAGTGGTTTAGTGTCTTAGAGTGCCCAGTGTGAGTTTTCACCATGGGCACATAAAAAAACAAACGTTTATACTAATCTCCCCAAGAAGACGTAGCACAATCCAGCCTCACCGTCCAAGCGCCATAGGTACAGCTCATGCACAATGAAGCTGGGGTACTATAATAGCTTCAATGAAGCAATGCGACAGGAGGTGGCGAGATCTTCAGATGTGAGTCTGGTGTGCCTTGGACTCACATCTATGCAGGTAAAAAGGTTTGTTATTTGTCACTATCAGCAGTGAAGCCTCAGGGGTTGTGTGTGTACATCATTGTACCTATACAGTAGTTAGTTCACCTTTTTCATAATAGAGTCCCAGCTTTCCACCACCAGTCCATGGCCATTGCTCCCATAATAGTTCTTCCTGATGGACTGCAGACCTTTGTCTTTTACAATGCTTTCAGCCTTACATGGATAATAACCAAAAAGAAAAAAAAGAGAAATCTTTATTATATGGAAAATTTGGAGACTTAATATGCGGTTATTTAATAGCTTCCATCAAATATTGGCCTAGCTATATAGTACAATGCATCATGCTGTCAGAGGCACAGTCTATATACAGGCCTTGGTTACCATGTTTCGGTAACATTTGCATGGTGCCAGAAAAATCAGCTGAGAATAACTGAGAAACCCACTAGTACTGAAATAAACAAAGAAAGAATGTAGGAAAGTGGCCTGGTCGTACACCCTTTCTTCTATGTGTAAATTGTAGAACTTTAGTGCCTGTATGATCTGATGACAAGCGGTGCCATACTGTGCAGCGTGATGCATGTCATCCTATATACGTCCTATGGGGAAGGTAATAAAATCTATACTAGAGTATTACCAGACAATACTCACCAAGTCAGCGAAAGCCAGAACCAGAACAGCTGCTGCCACCTCACAGATAAACAGGGTCAGCATTATCAGCAGAAACTGCACAGGAACAATAACACTCATTTAGAAAGTGACACAAAACAGAAGGAAATGACTCCTGCAAATATATTGACACAAAGAAAAACACAGTCATACATCTATAATACCGCTATTATGTACTAAGGAAAATCTGACGGCTTTCAGCATTGTGGGGACAAATAATGTACTGTTTGATGGAGGACAATCCAGCCATTCACTTATGGAGGGGGGAGGGGGGCATTATCATGTTATGTGATTTCTCATTAGTCTTGTTACCTTTCCAAGAGCTACATCTAGTGATCAGCCCCCGGATCCTAGTCCTTGGCATCCAGTTATTGTGTAACCAGGTGGTTGACTTATACATATATTACTAGAGGATCTGCAGGCTGTATTTATTGGTATTAGTAGTTATCATCTATGTGTATAGGAGGGTATTTCTCTTACCAGCGGTTTGCTGAGCTTTCAAGTTTAATTAATTGTAGAAGAAAATGAAGAAATGAAGAAATATGACACCGTGACACCCAAAACAAACATAGAAAATAGGAACAAAGTAACTAACTTCTAGATACATTGTACATATCAGAGAACAGTGTGGAGACATTCCGGTCAGTGACATATGGGTTTGTATAGTAATCAGGAGGCCCAGAGACACAGTAAAAAAAAGAAGGGAATAAAATCAAATAGAGAAAAAAAAGAAGAGCAGTGAGGGGACATCAGGAAGTTGGGGGAGAGGCCATGCTGACCCTTCTTCCAGGTTTTGAATGAAGTTCCATACCTCAAACCAGAACCTTGATACAACCCAGAATGTAAAATAAGTTGGGCTGGACATTCTTGTTCTGCTCAGATTGGTGAGGGGTTCAATTGCTCTAGCAAATATGACAGGAAAGAGTGGGTAACTTGCCTCATCCCCCTCTGTACCCTGATGGAGTCATAGCAGCCGCTATGGGGCCCGCAGTGTCAGGGGGCCCCATCTTCTGACCTGACACTAAAGAACGGAGGATGTTCACCATTATATACATATTATGCTGCACATTGTACAGCATAATATGTATATATGTGATGTATATATGCTGTATATACTGTTTTTGTGTTTACTGTATATGCTGTTTGTATATGACACAGTATATGTGTGTATATGTGATGTGTACATGCCTGTGCGAGGGTATAAATGTGTGTCTATGATTGAATAACTTTTTTTAGTGCGATGGGGGCCCCATTCAGAAATCTACTATGGGGTCCTGCCCCTCTTAGTTATGCCCCTGGCACAAATCTTTGCCAGGGGAGAAGAGTAAATGTTTCCTATTAACCTCTTAACTTGTAACTAACAGTTGACATCACAGTGTAACACCCGCTGTTGTGGCATTTAACATTCCTGCCAATGGTCTCTCCCCCATGATCGGCCACCCCGTGCCGTCTTCGGGTGGCGCCGATCGCTGTAATGGCAGCCCTGAGGTCCGATCGGGACTGTCCTCAGGCAGTGCCTGTAAGATCTCGCATGTGCATAGGCTGACACAGCTAATACCCTGCAATACATTAGTATTAGTTCCCATGGTGGAACTAATAAAAAAGATTTTAAAAATGTTCTTAAATTAAAATAAATTAATAAAAATGCCCATAAGCCCCATAAACATATAAGATCATTATTGAACAAGCTCTATGAACACCGTAAAAAAAAATGTTAAAAAAACACCCAAAATTATGATTTTTACCTATTTCATCCCACAAAAAGTGCAAAAAAAGTGATCAAAAAACACATGTACTCCAGAATGATACTGTTGAAAAGTACAACATGTCCCTCAAAAAATAAGCCATCAAACAGCTCCGTAGCCAAAACAGTAAATATGTTATGCCCATATGGCCCCAATAATGAAAAAGGTAAAATTTTATAGTCTACACAAGGGGCCAATGCGAAAACTAAAATCCTGGCAGCTGCAGGTCCCTCCTTCCCTTCTGCGCCTCGCTGTGCCCCCATAAAACAAGTAACGGCCCCATGTGGGGGGTCTCTGTACTCAGGAGAAATCACATAACAAATTTTAACATAGATTTTCTTATTTTATCTTTTGGAAATGTGTACATTTTAGGGCTAAACGAACATATCAAAGGGTTAACAATCTTCCTAAAAGATGTTCCTGATAGTTTGAGGGGTGCAGATTTGAAAATGGATTGATTATATAGGGGGGGTTTTTTTAATGTTATATATTTAAAATTTCATTAAAAACAGTAATTATCCCCAAAATAATCAATTTTGAAAATACAGAAAACCAATATTCGATTTATAAGCCGCGTGACAACAAAATAACTTGTCCAGACATTTCAAAAATGATGAAAATGTAAAGTAGACAAATGGGAAATGTTATACAGCAACTAATTTAGGTGGTAAATCTATTTGCCTGCAAATGCGATGATTTCAAATTTTGAAAATGACATATTTTTATTTCTTTTTATAAATATACACAAAACTTATCAGCCAGAATTTACCACTAAAATGAAGTACAACTTGTGAGGAAGAAACAATCTCAGAATTGCTTTGATAAGTAAAAGCGTTAAAAGGTATAACCATATAAAGCGAAACGGTCATGGTGCGGTGAGACACTGGGGCTCATTTACTGAGGGTCGCGTTGCTCACTTTCGTTGGACTGTGACAGGTATTTAGCAAGTGTCTGCGCCCGGATTTTGGTGCACGCGATCTGTTTATGTTGTAGCTGTGTTGGCTTCCATGCTTCCCGACAGAAATGGCGGGGCGTCCTGTCGGACAATCTGACTCATTCGGACTGAGAGCGGTATTTAGCTTTCAAATTGTGTGGCAAGACAATGCACTTACATGCACCAGGAAAAAGAAGGTAAACTCCGGTGGACCTGAGCGGGGAAGCCACACATGCAGGATATCGGGCGCACGGTGTTAGTGATTCGCGGCACAGTGTATTATCCCATCGTAAGTAAATGTGCCCCACTGTGTTCTCACTGCATCATGACCAAGAGCCATAGACGCCTATGGGGGCCGCAAATTGTGCGGCTGGATCACGTTCCCCCGTATGGTGGTGTGCATGAGAACTTAGGATCTGCTGTTGTGCATATTACTCCATGCCATGTGTAGTGGCCAGGTACTGTTACTACAAGCTCAGCTCTCATTACATGAAAAATATAATACATGACAAACCCCCAATAACGCTCTGTACAACATGTAATACCGCTATGTCCGTGTGCCCTTATGCCAAGAAGCTTTTGGCCTTGATAGATGTCAGTATGTTCTTTCATCCCTGTAAATTAGCTGATGTTTTAGGAAAGATTTGCCTCCTACATTTTATTTCGCTAAAATCTTTATTATAAAAATGAGCTGTGCGTGGGAATAAATGGATAACATGATTCATAGTCACGGTCAAGGCCATGATCTCAGCTTTGTACCTGACAGATTGTTTTCAGCTTTTAGCGAGGCTCAAAGTACTTGTGTATTTTCCATTTACATCTATTATACATATAAATAAATTCTGCACAACTCTGAGGATAACAGGTATATTTCATCATCTTCTAATGCTGAGTTACAGCTGATGTGGACATGTAATATGTCATACAGATAACAGATATCTTGCACACTATAGTCAGAGTTGAAGCAAACAGTTCTGTCCTTAGTGGTCCAGTTACACTGCAGACACAGATCCAACTCACTTCTACAGTATGTGTCCCAAAGCAACCAATCAACTACTGATGGCCTATCCTGGGGATAGATCAATATCAATATACAACCTTTTATACCCCCATATAAATAATATGCTGCTGTAGGCATGGTAACCTGTGGGGACTACTGTGCCCTCTACTGTGTAAGGCCATAAATGTCTTAAGTGAAAAACCTCATTTACCAATTCTGCCAATTCCAGTGGTAACTCACAATGAGCAGTAGGACTCGCTTCTCCCAGTAGGCACCATAAGAACCTAAAAATCCCAGAACGACCATAACAATTCCTGCAGCGACACAGAACAAGCTGACATGCAGGAAGCATGCAGAGTGGCTTCCAATGGTCCTCACAAAGGATTCAGTGCCGTACTTTATCCACAGTCCCATTCCTATAAGTATAGAGCCGCAAATCTACAAAGGGGAACATACAGAGAAGGAAATTACACACAGTACAGCAAAGACAAGCAGCTCTAATGCTCTAACATGTTCATGTCAAATCCTAATCACGGCTCATCACTGTCAGCGTGTCCCTGTCCTGTCCCCCAAGTGTCAGCGTGTCCCTGTCCTGTCCCCCCAAGTGTCAGCGTGTCCCTGTCCTGTTCCCCAAGTGTCAGCGTGTCCCTGTCCTGTTCCCCAAGTGTCAGCGTGTCCCTGTCCTGTCCCTCAAGTGTCAGCGTGTCCCTGTCCCCCAAGTGTCAGCGTGTCCCTGTCCTGTCCACCCAAGTGTCAGCGTGTCCCTATCCCACAAGTGTCAGCGCGTCCCTGTCCCACAAGTGTCAGCGTGTCATCCACCCTTATGTTCCAGGTGTCTTATGGTCATGTATTTAGCACTAAACTCACAAATATGATGGCGTTTACAAAAATCATGAGATATTTCAGGCAGAAATAAATACTGCCCAGTCTGGAACCACCAGCGTCGTTGCCCTCCATTCTCCTTATCAATCGCAGCACCTTATACAAGGAGAAATTATAAACGACTATAAAACAGGGCAATAGTAGGAGGATCTGACTGTATGATGAGCAATAAACAAGCTTTTTACAAGAACATTTTTCAGACCAGTCGTTCTTCATATAAGTCCATGTAAAAGAGATGTAAAGCACCATGATGCCTATAAGAAGCTGGGCACCTGGGCACCAGATATTACCACTTGGAACCCTGGGGACTTGTGAGGGCATAACTCGATAACTTTATGTGGGTATATGAGGTGGCACACACTATTATGTGGGGTAATATGAGGCTGGTACACTCTATATTGGGTTATATGAGGCTTGGTAAACCACTACTATGTGGGTATATGAGGATAGTCCACACAATTATGTGGGTATATGAAGCTGGGACACACATGATGTGAGTATTATGAGGCTGGCACACACTATTATGTGGATATATGAGGCTGGCACACACCATTATGTGGGTATATGAAGCTGGTACAGCACCAATTATGTGGGTAGATGAAGCTGGTACCAATTTATGTGAGTCTATTGAGGCTGTTGGCACACACTATTATGTGGTATATGAGGCTGGCACCACACTATTATGTGGGTATATGAAGTGGTAAACACAATATGGGGGGATATGAAGCTGGTACCACATATTATGTGGGTATATGAGGGCTGCACACACGCTTAATGGGTATATGAGGCTGTGTCCCCCCCACCCCCCCCCCCCCACACAATATTATGTGGGTATATGAAGGATGTTGGTACACACTATTAGTGAGTTATGAGGCTGGTATACACTTTATTCTGTGGGGGTACAGAGGCTGGCACACACTATGAGTGGGATATGAGGGTGGCATGAACTTAGATGTGGGTATATGAGGCTGGCACACAAATATTATGGGGTATAGGCTGGTAGGTACATACTAGTTATGGGGTATATGAGCTGGTACACACTAGTAGTGGTATATGAGGCTGTTTGGCACACACTATATGTGGGTAATGAGGTGTTACATACTATTAGTGGGATATATGAGGGGGCTGGTACACAATTAGTGGGATATCAGGCTGGTACACACTATTAGTGGGGATATCAGGCTGGCGGTGGACACCATTAGGGGGTATATGAGGATGGCACACACTATTATGTGGAGGCTCTCATATGAGGGCTGGTAAACACATATGTGAGTATATGAGGCTGGCACACACTATATGGGGTATATGAGGCTGGTACACCTATTATGTGAGTTATATGAGGAGGTTGGTAACATAGTATGGGGGTATATGAAGCTGGCACACACTAATTATGTGGGTTAATGAGGCTGGCACACACTATAATGTGGGTATATGAAGCTGGCACACACTATGTATGTGGTATATGATGGCTGGACACTCTATTATGTGGGATATGAGGCTGGCACACACTAGTATGTGGTATATGAGGCTGGCACACCCTATTATGTGGGTATATGAAGCTGGCAACACTATTATGTGGGTATATGAGGGCTGGACACACAGGGTTGAAGCTGAATATGTGGGTATATGAAGTCGACCTATGGGGCTACGATTACACTATTATGTGGGTATATGAGGCTGGCACACCACTATTATGTGGGATACGAAGTTGGTACACTACTATTATGTGGGGATTATTGAGGCTGGCACACACTATTATGGTGATTATAATAGCTGGACACACTATATGTGGGTATATGAAGGCTCGGCACACATATTATGGTTTGAGGTGCACAATATTTAGGTGGTTAAGGTGGTACAACACTATTATGTGGACTTATGAGGCTTTGCATACATATTATGTGGTTGATATGAGGCTGGCTACAATATTATGTGGGATATATGAGGTGTGGACCCCACAACTATTATGTGGGTATATGGCAGGCACCTGTATGGGATATGAGACTGTAACACTATTATCGGGGTATTTCAGGCTGGGCACACAACTACTTATGGGGGTATATGAGGCGGTGGAACCACTACTATGTGGGTAATGAGGCTGGTACACTATTATGTGGGTATATCATTGGACACACGATTTGTGGGGTATATGGAGGATGGCTAATGACTATTATGTGGGTATGTGAGGCTTGGCACCACTATTATGTGGGTATATGACGGCTGGAAAAACAACTTATATGTGGGTATTGAGGCTGGCACACACTATTATGGGGTATAGAGGCTGGCGCACAACTATTTATGTAGGTATATGAGGCTGGTACTAAAGACCTAATTATGTGGGTATATGAGGATGGTATCACACTATTATGTGGGTATTTCAGAGATTTGCTGTGACATCCACACAATTATGTGGGTATATGAGCTGTGTGGCACACACATATAATGGGTAGACTGGCCTTGTACACACATATTATGTGGGTATATGAGGATGGTACACACTTTATGTGGGTATATATGAGGACTGGACACACTATTATGTGGGGGAAGAGGCGGCTGGCACACCACTATTATGTGTGGTATATGAGGCTGGCACACACTATTATGGGGGTATATGAGGCTGGCACACACTAAGTATGTGAGTATATGGAGGCTGGTACACACTATTATGTGGGTATTCATGCTGGCACCTATACTTGGTACTATGAGTGAGACACGGTATTATGTGTATATGAGTGCTGGTGACACACTATTAGGGGTTATATGAGGCTGGAACACACAAGGGAAGAACCTATTATTGGGGTATATGAGGCTGGCACACACCTATTATGGGGTATATGAAGCTGGTTAGCACACTATTATGTGGGTATATGAAGCTGGTACACTATAGTATTGAGGTGGCCCATCAATGGGGTATAGCTGCACATGGGGTATGAAGGGTAACACATATATGTGGGTATATGAGGCCAGGTACACATTTTATAGGTTGGGATATGAGGACTGGCCACTACTTATGTGGGTTATATCAGGCTGGTACACACTATTATGTGGGATATGAGGCTGGCACACTGAAGTGGGTAATATGAGGCTTGGCCACACCAACTATTATGTGGGTATATGAGCTGGTACTCTATATGTGATGGGTATATGAGGCTGTTACACACTTGATGTGGGATCTATGAGGCGGGGGTGCTTTTGGCAACACCTTCATTATGTGGAGTATATGAGGCTGCGTACACACTATCTGTGGATAATGAGGCTGGCACACTCTATTATGTGGGTATTTGGGAGGGTAACACATTATGTGGGTTATAGTGAGACTGGCACCACACTAGTTATGTGTGTATATGAAGATGGTACACACTTTTAAGTGGGATTGAAGCTGGGTACGTTATTATGTGGGTATATGAGGCTGGCACACACTATAATGTGGGTTATATGAGGCTTGGTACCCACTATTCTGTGGGGTATCATTAGCGGTACACCACTATATGTGGGGATACGAGCTGGTACACACTATTCGTGAGTATATGAGGTGGGACACAACTATATGTGGGCATGTGAGGTTGGTACATTTATTATGTGGGTAAATGAGGCTGCCACCACATATTATGTGAATATGAGGCTGGCAACACACATATGTGGCATATGCGGCTGGCACAATATTATGTAGTATATGAGGATGTACATAATATTATTGTGGGTATATGAGGCTGGACACACCCATTATGTGGGTCTATGAGGTTGGTACACACTATATTGGGTAATGAGGCTGGGCACACATTTTATGTGGGTATATGAGGCTTGGGTAAACTCTATTAGTGGGTATATGAGGTGGTAACATCTATATGTGGGTATATGAGGTGGAACACACTTTTGTGGGTATATGAAAGCTGGCAACTACATTATGTGCGTATATGAGGCTTGCACACACTATTATGTGATATATGAGGCTGGCACACACTATATGTGAGTATATGAGGTTGGTACATACTATTATGTGGGTATATGAGCCTGGCAACACTATATTTGGGATATTTGAGGTTGGACCACTATGGATAATGGCCCCACCTTATGGTATATGAAGTGGAACATATGAGATGAGGCTGGTTACCACAATTAGTGGGATATGAAGTGCATTGGTATCTAGCTACACTCATATTAGTGGGATATATGGAGGACTGGCTGGCACACACTCATTATGGGGTATATGAGGCTGGTAAAACGATTGATGGGGTGGAGAGAGGGGTCACTCCCTATTCTGTGACTTATATCCCCCTCGGACACACTATTTGGGGTATATGAGGCTGGGAACACATATTATGTGGGTATATGGGCATGGAACAACATTATGGGTATATGCGGCTGCAGATATTTGGGTATGAGCGGCGTGATGGCACACAATATTATGTGAGGTATATGAGGTGGCACACACTATATGGGGTATAGTGGTGGCACACAATAGTTATGGGAGACGTATTAGTGGAATGCGGCTGGCACCACCTATTTATGTGAGTATATGAGGCTGGCAGCACATATTATGTGGGTATATGCGGCTGGCACACACTATTTATTTGGGTATTTGAGGCTAGGCACGCTAAATGTGGGGTGTATGAGCGGCTGGCACAACTATTATGTGTGGTAGAGGGTGATGCAGACCACCCACTATTATGTGGATATATGAGGCTGGCACACACTATTATGTGGGTATATGAAGCTGGTACACTCTATTATGTGGGTATATGAGGCTGGTACACACTATTATGTGGGTATATGAGGCTGGCACAAACTATTATGTGGGTATATGAGGCTGGCACACACTATTATGTGAGTATTGAGGCTGGCACGCTATTATGTGGGTGTATGAGGCTGGCACACACTATTATGTGGGTATTTGATGGCTGGCACGCTTAATATGTTAGGGGTGTATGAGGCTGGGACACACACTTTGTGGGAATATGAGGGCTGGATCATGGGTGTAGGCAACACCATTAGTGTGAGGTATATGAAGCGTAGGTACATTCTCTTATTATGTGGATATATGAGGCTGGCACACACTATTATGTGGGTATATGAAGCTGGTACACTCTATTATGTGGGTATATGAGGCTGGTACACACTATTATGTGGGTATATGAAGCTGGTACACTCTATTAGGGGGGGATAAGCATGGTAAACTCGATTATGTGGGTATATGAGGTGGTACACACAAGTTTGTGGGTGTATAGATGAGGCTGGCACACACTATTATGTGGGTATATGAGGCTTTTGGCACACCCACTATAGTGGGTATATGAGGTGGCACCATATTTGTGGGATTATGAAGGGAACCTCATAGTGGGTATATGGATGGGCTGGCACACATTTATTATGTGGGTATATGAGGCTGGCACACACGTATTATGTGGGCATATGAGGTTGGTACATACTATTATGTGAGTATAGAAGCTGGTACACACTATTATGTGGGTTAATCAGGCGTGGTACACTCTAATATGTGGTTATATGAGGGTGCTGGGTACACACTATTATGTGGTTATATGAGCTGGCACCACACTATTATGGGTATATGAGGCTGGCACACACTATTAGTGGGTATATGAGGTGGCACACCTATTAGTGGGTAATGTGAGCCGGCACACACTATTATGGGGTATATGAGGCTGGCACACACTATTATGTGGGTACACGAGGCTGGCACACACTATTATGTGGGCATATGAGGTTGGTACATACTATTATGTGGGTATATGAGGCTGACACACACTATTATTTGGGTATATGAGGCTGGCATTCATTGTTATGGGTAACCAGTGAATGGATTATAAATTCCCCCCTGCACAGTATTAAACAGAGCAGCACACCTGTTGCCAAACGGGGCAGCTCTCCTCTCTCACATGAATCCTGTAATACTGTATTAAATGTCACGGCTCATCCGATAATCGTCGCAATCCTGTCACGTAAATAGGCGGGAAGCTCGATGAAGCACAATTACGCATGCGCATCACCACGGCAGCACGAACATTATGCGCGGGCGCATAAAGAACAGTTCCGGACGGCCGCACAGCCGTGCGCGGAGCTGATGCGCAGGCGCTGTAGCGAGGCCTCTGATTGATTGCTGTGAGTCCTGTGTGGAGAGGGTGAGGGCGCTGTCTGTGCTGGCAGGAGTTATAGCTGTGTGCTGGTGGAGGAAGGTGTCCTGTACAATGGGTGTCCTCTAGTTATGTGCAGTTATTGCAGTACATGGGGCATAGTCATCAGCTGTGTAAAGAGTCCTAAAGGGGTTCTTGGTAAATCAAATGATGATTATTGCTGAATCACGTGAGGAGAGTAGGTTAGTGGTAGTGTAGTAAGGTTTGTGGTAGTCGGTTAGGGCGGGGTAGAGCTAGAAAAGGAGAAAGTGAGAGGATTAGTCGCTCTGTATGTGGAGTGAGTAACATCTCCAAACTGTGCTGGGGTGAGTGCTTAGACTGGATCATGATGTTCTGCAGCAGCTGAGGGTGTTGCAGTGTGGTCCTGCAGCAGCTGAGGTGTGTGCAGCGTGGTCCTGCGAGCAGCTGAGGTTGTGCAGCGTGGTCCTGCAGCAGCTGAGTGTTGTGCACGTGGGTCTTGCGGAAGTGAGGTGTGTGCAGTGTGGTCCTGCGGCAGCTGAGGTGTGTGCAGTGTGGTCCTGCGGCAGCTGAGGTGTTGCAGTGTGGTCTGCGGCAGCTGAGGTGTGTCAATGTGTTCCTGCGGCAGCTGAGGTGTGTGCATGTGTGGTCCTGCGGCAGTGAGGTGTGTGCAGTGTGGTCCTGCGGCAGCTGAGGTGTGGCATGTGGTCCTGCGGCAGCTGAGGTGTGTCAGTGTGGTCCGCGGCAGCTGAGGTGGTGCATTGGTCCTGCGGCAGCTGAGTGTGTGCAATGTGGTCCTGCGGCAGCTGAGGTGTGTGCAAAGTGGTCCTGCGGGCAGATGAGTGTGTACAATGTGGTCCATGCGGCAGCTGAGGTGTGTCAATGTGGTCCTGCGCAGCTGAGGTGTGTACAGTGTGTCCTGCGGCAGCTGAGGTGCGTGAGTGCAAGTGTGGTCCTGCGGCAGTGAGAGGTGAGTTGCAGTGTGGTCCTGCGGCAGCTGAGGGTGTTGCAGTGTGGTCCTGCGGCAGCTGAGGTGTGACTGTACACATGAGGTGTGGTCTTGCAGTCAGCTGAGGTGTGTACAATGTGGTCCTGCAGCAGCTGAGGGGTGTACAATGTGTCCTGCAGCAGCTGTGAGCGGTGTGTATGCAATGTGGTCCTGCAGCAGCGTGATGGTGTGTACAATGTGGTCCTGCAGCAGTGCTGAGGTGTTCGTACAATGTGGTCCTGCAGCAGTGAGGTGTGTACAATGTGGGCAGCAGCTGAGGTGTGTACAAAGTGGTCCTGCAAGCAGCTGAGGTGTGTAACAATGTGTCCTGCAGCAGTGCAAATGAGGGTGTACAAGTGATGGTTCTGCAGCAGCTGATGTGTGCACAGTGAGGTTCTGCAGCAGCTGAGCTTTATGTAATCGAGGTTTTCATGCAGCCGCTTGTTTATATATATGATCTGCAGCTGACTTATATAATGAGGTTCTGCAGCTGCTGCTCTGTGTATTGTGAATCTGTAGAAGCTAAAGTTTATAATATGATTGTCTGCAGCAGCTGATGTCTGCACAGTGAGGTTCTGCAGCAGCTGAGCTTTATGTAATGAGGTTCTGCAGCAGCTGAGCTTTATATAATGAGGTTCTGCAGCTGAACTTTATATAATGAGGTTCTGCAGCTGCTGCTCTGTGTATTGTGAATCTGTAGAAGCTAAAGTGGTATGATAATGAGTTGTCTGCAGCAGCTGATGTGTGGCCACAGAGAGTTTCTGCAGCAAGCTGATGTGTGCACAACTGAGGTTCGCAGCAGGGAACGGCTGATGTGTGCACAGTGAGGTTCTGCAGCAGCTGATGTCTGCACAGTGAGGTTCTGCAGCAGCTGAGGTGTGCACAGTGAGGTTCTGCAGCAGCTGATGTGTGCACAGTGAGGTTCTGCAGCAGCTGATGTGTGCACAGTGAGGTTCTGCAGCAGCTGATGTGTGCACAGTGAGGTTCTGCAGCAGCTGAGGTGTGCACAGTGAGGTTCTGCCGCAGCTGAGGTGTGCACAGTGAGGTTCCGCAGCAGTAACTGACCCCTGTGGCTCTCTGCTTCCATGTGCTGTCTCCGCTGACCACTTCTTATGTGTCTGATTTCCAGGACCCCGGCTTGTACGATGTCCCTGCCGCTCCTGGTGACCCTCGTCCTGCCCGCCCTCTGCTCTGCCGCCATCTCCTGCTATGGAGACCAGGGAGGGCCTGTAGACTGGTGAGTTGTCTTCTCTGTGATCTTGTCAGGTGGACAATCCCTTTAAGACTTTTTATTTTAATCTTACGTTATTTTTTAAAATCCTATCCCCAGGTTCATTGTGTACAAGTTACCCCGGCAGGATCACACCCCCGAGGGGGGAATGAAGTACATGTACCAGGACGGTAACAGCGGGGGCTGGGTACGTGGGGCCTCGCTGATGAATAGCACAGACAGCGCTGTAGGAAAAACGCTCAGTCAGCTCTACCGATCCTCTCAGTCTAAGGTAACGGCATAAATACTCTGTGCTGCTGTGACCATCAGGCATAGATCACTATGATGCTGCTAGTTTGGTTGAGGTATAGTCATGATAGGGGGCAGATACTTCCGGATACTGCCGATATATTGGGTAATATGTTCGCTGGAAATATTTACTTGTAACTTCTAGTTTCACTCTTCGTAAGACTTCCCATAAGTTTTGGTCAGTTTTGATGAGCGAGCACAAGTGATATAAAGCTGCAGCCAGTGTTGAGTATTGGCCCTGGTGAGCTGTTTGCTAAAAGAATGTGAAAAAGAATTTCTATTCCAAGATTTCAACTATCCTCACACTGCTGTTCTCTTAGCTCCCTGCATTGAAGGGGATCTGTCAGCAGTTTAGACCCTACAAAGCTGCAGCCAGTGTTGGTTATTGTTCCTGGAGAAATGTGTAATCATATTTTTGTTTGTTAGTGGCAGCAGGACAGTGAAATATGGATTTTATTCCAGGATTGCAGCTGGATTCGCAGCACTGGTGTGAGAGATTGCTTTACTGCACTGCTGAACAGCCCCTCCCACTCAACTAACTGTCATTGTATTCAAACTCAAGGGGAGGGCCTATGCCGTGTTCAGAGAAGAAATCTCACACACCAGTGCACCAGAGTGCTCCAAATCCAGATGCAATCCTGGAATATACAATAAATGCATATTTCACAGTCATGCTGCTACTAACACCATACACAAATGTATAATCGCACATCTCTCCAGGAACAATGCATAACACCGGTTGCACAGAGCACAGCAGTGTGAGGACACGCCCCCTGCCCCCAGTACAATCATGCAACATAAATCCATACATCTCAATCCTGCTGCTACTTACACCATACACAAAGGTATCATCACACATCTCTCCAGGGACAATACACAGCACTGGCTGCAAATTTGTAGGATCAAACCACTGACCCTTTAAGCTTCTCTTGTATGCTGTGATTGCTGTAGTAGTCAACCAGAAGCCTGCTCCAGCTTTTATGTCATGTTCACACTTCTCTTTGTCTTACAGGACGTGGCCTATGTGCTGTACAATGATCAAGTTCCTAACGTTGCGACCAACGCCATCCGCGGCCACACTAAAGGTGCCCAATCATCCAACGTAACATATATCGGGCCAGACAACTCTGTGCCCTTACCAGACCCTAGTGTCCCCCTCCAGATATATCTGGCATTGTGCTGGACATCATCTAATGGGGAGTCTCAGTACCCCAACACCTAAGATAATATCCCTTTAATAAGGTCAGGATACAGTTAAAGGGACACACACTATATATACACGCCTAATAGTACCCATCATCCTCCATTTCCAGGTGTCGTCCTCCTCGACAATACGCAGGGTTTCTGGCTTATACACAGCACTCCGCACTTCCCGCCATCCACCGCACTAAAGTACGACTGGCCCCCCAATGCCTATCACAACGGCCAGTCCTTCATCTGCGTCACCTATCCGTATGCGCAGTTCAAAGACATCGGTAAGGAAGGGCTACAGATTTAAATGTGATCTGCCAGTTGTTAGTAGCAGCAGGACTGTGAAAATTAACTAAATTTTCCAGTATTGTAGCTTGTTCAAAGGAAATCTACCATCAAAATCCTTCAGGATACACCAGGGACACTTACCCATAGATCCAGGCACCGTAACTGTGGTATATTATATTGGTTATCCATGGCCTCCTTCCTCCTAAAATCAACTCCCAAAAGGGCTCTAGCCCCTCTCTCTGTGTGCTACAGCTTCATGGGCTGTTACACTGTGCTTGAGCATTTTCACTGTGCCTGATTACAGTAAACGGAGGGAGTGGGGAAGTGCTGACTGGATTTTGAAAGGGGGTGGTTGTCAGTGTAACATCCTGTGAAGGTGCAGCACAGAGGAGTTCAGTTTACACCAGCAGAGCCCCTCTGGTCCATTAGCATAATTTTAAATGAAGGGGGACCATGTATAACAAATATAAGAAGATTATCACATCCACAGTGCCTGGACCTATGAAGAATTGTCCCTGGTTTATCATGAAGGCTTTTGATTTCCTTTAAAGAGGCTACAATACTCAAAAATGTAGTCAATTTTTCACAGTCCTGCTGCTACTAACAAATTACAATTATAATGATGGATATTGATGTTAGATTTCTTTTCTTTTAATTGGATTGTGGGTATCCTCACACTGCTGTACTCTTTGCTGTAAGCATAGTCTACCCCTCTGAGTCATGCTTCTGGTTGAATACTATACTAAAGGGGATGTGATGGCTTAATGCAGAGAGCTAAGAGCACAGCAGTGTGAGGACACGCCCCCGTTGCACTTGATGAATATAAAACTCTTTAATTAAGTGCATTTTTCACAGCTCTGCTGCTACTAGCAGCCTATAAATATATGATGAGACCTCTATCCAGACCGGTCCTACCTGCTGACAGTTTCCATGTGTCCAGGACATTCCTATATTTACCACGTGTTTTGTCTTAGGTATCCAACTCATGTACAACACAATCACACCCTATGATTCCTCAGTTCCTGACCCCTTCGCTAGCGACCTACCTGACCTGAAGTCTGCAGCAATGAAGAAGCAGATAACCCAACCACCGTGGAAGCGGCAGGTGACTCTCACCTCGTCCGGGGGCAAGCAGTTCACCAGTTTTGCCAAACATGCTAATTTCGGAGATGGTGAGACGTTATAGGGTTATGGGGAGGCTCAGGAGCTGTAATCCTACCGGCGCATGAGCCTAATGTCCACATTGTCTCTACAGATCTGTACTCGGGTTGGGTGTCGGAGGTCTTGAAGTCGGACCTGTGTGTGCAGTTCTGGTTGAATTCCCGGGGTATTCTCCAATCCAACTGCTCGCAGCCGTATCACACGTACACCATACAGAACATCTCCTTTGGCTCCACTATCAGTTACTCGTCTCATATTGACCACTCCAAGTGGTGTGTGACCTGGTCCGACTCCCCGGGCTGGGCCTGTATTGGTGATATGAACCGGGACAACGAGGAGATGCAGAGAGGAGGGGGCACATTGTGTAGCTCCGACCCCGTGGTCTGGAAATCTTTTAAGACCTTAGTGTCCGATTACAGCAAATGTAACTAATACGGAGAGACCGGAGCGTGGTGATGTAGGATTGACATCAGCCGGGACTATGACATCATTCCTCAGGGCAATTCTGTGATGTCATTGTCTTCGGATGAGTATGTGACCTTCTATGATGTCATGAAATAACCAGCAGATATCGAGGACTAACCACATATCTAGTGATGTTTCGGGTCACGTCACTAACAAAAGGGGCTTTGTGAGATTATGATGTCACCAGGTGAAGGGTAGAACACTCGATATGACACAATCTAGACTTTATTTAATGGCTTTCAAATGTAACTTCAGTATGGTGCCTCTGTGTGATGTCACATCTCAGCTGTAATTCCTTGTGATGTCATTCTGGTACTGGTAAACCACCATAATATGATGTCATCCTGGGACTTCCATGCAGATTGATGTCACATGGTTACTGTTGATCATTGGTGTCATTGTTTGGTTATTATCCTTAGATTGGTGCCACCTTATGATGTCACTGGGGAGCAGCAGTACTGTGATGTCATCATGTGATTTCACCTCAGACTGGTGCTACCCTTTGTAATCACTGGGGAGATCTAAGACATTGTGATGTCATGATGTACTTCTGAGCCGCAATACTGTGATGTCATCTTGTGGGATCTTGTGATGTCATAAGGTCGCTGACTAGCAGCTGCACTAGGATGTCCTCCTGATTTCGAAAACATTTTGATGTCATTATGTTCTTATGCACCCCAGTAATGGAATTGCGGAATTCTAGAACCTTGTGATTTCATTATGTACTTCTGAGTTCTAGGACCTTGTGATAGCAGTGACATCACAGGACTGTTCAGGGACCTTGTGATAGCATTATGTTACGGGTGAGCCTTAATACTGTTCTGGTATTGTAGTAGGGTGGTTGATGCGTAGGGTCACTGGCTGTGGAAGTTAATGTGGTTATACATATCTATATCAGCTATTCTTTTCTATTTTCAGGGTATTCTATCAATGAATAAAATTCTTAATTTTTTGGTAATTTATTTGAAATAATATGATCAAGTCCCAAAGTAACACCCACGGGATACAGCCTATTAGTATCCGGTATTTCTTGTGGTACACTTAGCAACCACTAGAGGGCAGGATCCTATCATGGTCTACACTGAATACCGTCACGTTTTTTAGCAGTGATTCATTGGAGCCACCACTTACACAGAGCAGGAAACCTCTGGAGAGAAGCCTCACATCAAGTCTCGGTTTCGTCTATGGAAATAGCTTAGTCCAACGTGCAAATCCTTTAAATGCCATGTGTGCACTTTCACAGTATCTGGTGCCAGGCCTGCGTGCCCGTGGACATAGTAGCAGGACTATGGCGGACTGTATAATGTCAGAGGTCGGGAGTTTTATCACTACTTGTCTTGTTGCGCATAATATCCAATCCGTTCTCAGCTTTCATCTTTTAAACTGCTGTGGATATTTGTGAACTGAGCTGTGATTGGTTGCTATGAGTGAGGCCTATACGACGAAGTGGAATTAAACTGGAAGGTGAACTGTGGGGTGATTGGCTGCAGTGCTCATGCGCTGCTGCTGATGTGGCGTCACTAGTGTGGTCTTCAGTACAGGTGGTCCCTGACTTAAAGGGGTTTTCCCACAAACACAAGTTAGGCCCTATCCACAGGATAGGGCTTAACTTCGTCTTATCTGTGGGGGTCTCAGTGATGAAACCCCCAAGGATCACGAAAACAAGGGTTCTGATATACCTCTCATCGCTCCATCAGAGTAATGGAGCAGACTGCCGTGCATGACCGTTCTGCTCCATTAATGTCTATGGAGCTGACAGATCGATGACACAGAAAATTTGCACAAATATTATACATTTCCCAACATGGTATCAATGAAAACCGCAACTTGTCCAGCAAAAAACAACCCGTTATACAGGTCCATACACTGAAGTATACTGTTTTTTTTTTTTTAATAATAAAAAACAACCATTAAAGGGGTTTTCCCACGAACGAAAATTAGGCCCTATACACGGCATAACGTGCTGAGACCCCCCACAGATTGAGAAAACGAGGGGTCCGTGGAGCCGCTCCATCAGGCTAATGGAGCAGGCGGCTGCACATGACCGCTCTGCTCCATTAATCTCTATGGAGCTGGCAAGAGATCGGTAAGCGCCGTGCTCAGCAATTTCCATCAGCTCCATAGAGATTAATGGAGTAGAATGGTCATGCGCGGCCGTCTGGTCCATTAGCCCAACGGAGAGATGAGGGGTCTGACGGACCCCTCGTTTTCGCGATCGGGGGGTCCTGTGGATAGGGCCTAACTTTTGTTCATGAAACCCCTTAAAGAAAACCATTTTTTTTGTGTGTCTATTTTGCCACATTTGATAGCAGCTTTTTTCCCCCCATCTTCCCAGTACAATGTATGGCACATAAAACAAATTCCGGAAGTGAGAACAGGAAATACAAAAGTGAAAATCGTCTGCATCCTTGGAAGGTTAATGTAAAGAAACCCTTTAATCAGGAGGTTTTGTAGCAGCCAATCACACACCAGCTTTTATTTTACCAGCATAAGTTGTAGTGTAAGAATGAAAGCTGATTGGTTAGATTGAAATTTTAAGTTTATCAGATCCAGGGTGTAAATGGGACTGAATTGCAGTACTAGACGCAGCCTGGGGAGCAGAGTGGCGCTGTTTCTGGGGTACCCCCCTCTAAGGTGCACTCGTGTATCACATATACATGGCAGTCTCAGAGCAGCATGTCATGTCATGTGCGGTCTTTGTTGTATCCATCCTGTAATTTCTACCCATTATATCAGAATCGCCCGATGAGAAATCCGCGGTTCGCCCCAAGTGACCTTCACATGGGAGAATCCCGGCTAATGGGAGGCAAACGGCTGCCAGCTCATTACTACTCCCCGCCATTGTTCTCAATTATCCCAATAACAAAGCTGATTAGTCTGTAGCCTCAGTTTACCTGTCACAGGAAGGACATTGTATATTTACCAGGAGGATCACCCACCTGCCATGTACATACCTACCCCCCTCCGTGTCCCTCATCACGATAACCTTATCTTATACACATCCTCCACACTACATGTCACTGAGTGTTCTGTTCTATATCCAACTACATTTATATCCTGACTGCCAAATATCACTCACTGATAGCACGAGAGGCTTCACATCCACACCTGCTACACTATAGGAGTCATATTCTACCCATAGCCGCAGTATTATAGCAGTTATATTCCTGTACATAGGGGGCAGTATTATAGTAGTTATATACTTGTACATAGGGGCAGTATTATAGTAGTTATATACTTGTACATAGGGGGCAGTATTATAGTAGTTATATTCCTGTACATAGGGGGCAGTATTATAGTAGTTATATTCCTGTACATAGGGGGCAGTATTATAGTAGTTATATTCTTGTACCTAGGGAGCAGTATTATAGTAATTATATTCTTGTACCTAGGGGGCAGTATTATAGTAGTTATATTCCTGTACATAGGGGGAGTATATTGTAGTTATCTTCTTGTACATAGGGGGCGTATTATAGTAGTTATATTCTTGTACATAGGGGTAGTAGTATTTCTGTAGTATATCAGTAGTTATATTCTTGTACATAGGGGCAGTATATATAGTTATTTCTTGTACATATGGGGCAGTACTTAAGTATTATATTCTTGTATAGGGCAGCATTATAGTAGTTATATTCTGTACATAGGGCAGTATTATAGTAGTTATATTTTTGTACATAGGGGCATTATTTAGTAGTTATATTCTTGACTAGGGGGCATATTATAAGTAGTTATATTTTGTCCATAGGGCAGTAGTATTATTTTATATTCTTGTAACTAGGGGCATATATAGTAGTTATATTCTTGTACATAGGGGGCGTATTATAGTAGTTATTTCTTTACTAGGGGCAGTATATAGTAGTATATTGCTGTACATGGGGGCAGTATTATAGTAGTTATTTTTTGTACATAGGGTGCAGTTATTATAGTAGTTATATTCTTGTACATAGGGGGCAGTATTATAGTAGTTATATTCGTGTACATAGGGGGCAGTATTATAGTAGTTATATTCTTGTACATAGGGGGCAGTATTATAGTAGTTATATTCTTGTACATAGGGGGCAGAATTATAGTAGTTATATTCCTGTACATAGGGGGCAGTATTATAGTAGTTATATTCTTGTGCATAGGGGGCAGTATTATAGTAGAAGATGTTTACAAGGGTAATAAGACGAATCAGGAGGCCGGGTTACGGTAATAAGATGTCTACAGGGTAATATAGAGATCGGTAGCCGGTTACTGTAATTAAGATTGTTACATACTTGGGTACTAGAGGTGTATCAGAGCCGGGTTTTTTTTGTAATAATCTTTGTTACATCTTGGTAATTAGATAGTAACAGGAGCCGGGTTATCGTAATAACATTGTGATATTCCTGGGTATATATGGAGTATCAGTGAGCCGGGTTACTGTAATATAGATTTGTTACAGTTGGGTAATAGGAGGATCAGGTAGCCTGGTGATCTGTAATAGAGTTTACAAAGGGGTAAGGAGAGGATCTAGTGAAGTCGTGGTTTATCTGTTTTTTAATTAAGATGTTTTACAGTGGTAATAAGTAGTCTCAACAAGCGGTTATCTTTGTAATATAGATTTGTTCAGGGGTAATAAGATATGACCAGTTCATGCTGGTGTTACTTTGTCAATAAGAGGTATCAGGAGCATTGTAACTTGTATCAGATGTTAACAGGGGTAAATCGAGATCAGGAGCCGAGTTACTGTAATAACTTATGTTTTACAGGGTAATAAGAGGCTCAGGGAGCCGAGTGTACTGTAATAAGATGTTACAGGGTATAAGAGGATCTAGAGCGGGTACTTGTAATAGATTTTACTGGGGTTAATAAGAGGCAAGGAGCGCGGTTACTTGTAATAACTTGTTACCAGGGGTAATAAGAGGATCTAGGAGCCCGGTTACTGTAATAAGATTTACAGGGTTACTAGAGGATCAGGAGCCGGGTTACTACTGTAATATACGAGTTACAGATGGTAATAAGAGGATCAGTTGAGCCGGGTTACTGTAATAAGATGTTCACAGTGTGTAATGAAGAGGTACAGGAGCCGGTGGGTACTGTAATCTTTAGATGTTACAGGGATAATAAGGGGATCAGACCGGGTTTACGCGATAATAAAGGTGTTACAGGGTAATAAGAGGGATCAGGGCAGTCGGGTTATTGTAAGTAAGAGACAGGTAGATAGGAGCTGTCAGAGCGGTTCGAAATAAGTTTGGTTAAAGGTGTAATAGTGGATCGAGCCGGGTTACTGGATAAATGTTTTACAGGGGGTATAATAGAGTGATTCTGGAGCTGGGTTACTTGTAATAATGTTTCAGGGGGTAATAAGAGGATGCAGGAGCCTGGGTTACTTGTAATTAGATGTGACAGGGGTAATTAACGAGATCAGGAGCCGGGTACTATACTAAAATATGTTACATGGGTAGTTAGAGGTAAGGTTCTGTAGTTACAGGGTTATAGAGATCAGGGGTTCGTAATAAGGACAGGGTATAAGGGCAGGGGGGCCGTTATAAATTACAGGCTGGGTAATAGGCAGGAGCGTGGTTACGGAATACGATGTATGTATAGGGGTAATAAGAGGATTCAGGATGCCAGGGTTACTGTAGAAGATGTTATACAGGGGTTCGAGGATCAGGAGACGCTGGTTGTAATAAAGTTAGGTAATAGAGATAGCGGTTATGTATAGCATGTGAAGGTAATAGAGGACACGGAGCCGGTGTTACTTTAATAAGATTGTTACAGGGGTAATAAGGATCAGACGGTTACTGTTATAAGAATGGTCTAAGGGGTATAAGAGGACAGGAGCCGGGTTTAACTGTATACCCCCTGCTCCTAACATAGCAGACAAGTGCTACAACGTGCTCTCACAGGACCCCCCGCGGCAGCAACGCAGATCAGTCATCTAATGGAAGGACGTCATGTACCTCACAAGCACTCGCATACATCACCTCATTCTTCTAGTCATACACATTGCCAGAAACTACTGAGAGTACAACACCGAGCACACATGAACTCAGCAGAATAATGGTGCAAATCTAGGAGAATTATATAAGATAACAGTAATCTGTCCAGTATCGGATTTACCTCCCACGTGCATCAGATAGAAAGGATTTACTATTATCCTATAATACTGCCCCCTGTATAGAAATAACTACAGTATACTATCCCCCATGACAAGAAATAAACTCTATAATACTGCCCTCCTAGTGTACAAGAATAAACTATATAAACTGCACCCTATGTACAAGAATAACTACTATAACACTGCCCCCTAGTGACAAGATAAACTACTTAATACTGCCCCATGTACAAGAATATAACTATATAATTACTGCCCCCTATGTAACAAGAATATAACTACTATAATACTGCCCCTATGTACAGAATATAATACTAAACTGCCCTATCGTACAATGATGTACAGAATCTAACACATTACTGCCCCCTATGTAACAGAATATAACTACTATAATACTGCCCCCTATGTACAAGATATAAAACACATATAATATGCCCCCCAGATTACAAGAATATAACTCTATAATACTGCCCACTGTACAAGAATATACACACACTTCATCATACTGACCCCCTCTATGTACAGATATAATCTACTCATATCTGCCCCTATGTACAAAAAATAACACTTAAACCCGGCTCCTGATCCTCTTATTACCCCTGTAACATCTTATTACAGTAACCCGGCTCCTGATCCTCTTATTACCCCTGTAACATCTTATTACAGTAACCCGGCTCCTGATCCTCATAGTATTAATTACATTGTTTACATTTTAATACCAACTATAATATATATTATTTATGGTATACTCTTTGCCTTGCGGACTCGGCGCTTGCGGCTTCCTCTGGAGCTGTGGCGGCTTTTCCTCTGGCACAGGGACACGGAGGAAGTCTTTCAGGGTCCCCCTCTCTGTTTTCGATCGCTCGTCTGCCAACTTGGCTGCACAGCCCAGAGCAGTGTAACTGTTATGTAATGCTCGGGGAGGGAGGAAGCTGCGCACAATGTTATGATGTTACTGAGTTTTCTTTTTGCTACGAAGTTAAATTCCTTTTTTTATTTGGTATTTGGTTTTTACTCTGTTTTTATACAGACTAATATATAATATTCCATTATTTTATTTTAATAGTTATAATGGGCAACTTTATTACTTTTTATTACTGCACTGCTATTTTATTTTATGTTATGTTTATACAATATAAAATCACAGATTCCCCAGTTTAACCAACTTCTGACATAGCATTTAGGGAGTGTTTGGAGTCTTGGTCATGTACACACACAGGGCTTGTACGTTTTGGGTGGCCTAGGAGCAAGCAGCATCCTTAGTAATACAAGGAACATTCTGCTCCATATTGGTGTGATGATGAGGGAAGCCATGCTATAGGACAGAAGTCTATAGTCTACAGTGTGGGGCCCCTGTGGCGATTGGCTAGAGTGGGGGGGGCCTGTGACTATTGGCTACAGTGGGGGGCCCCTGTGACTATTGGCTACAGTGGGGGGCCCCTGTGACTATTGGCTACAGTGAGGGCCCTGTGACTATTGGCTACAGTGGGGGGCCCCTGTGACTATTGGCTACAGTGGGGGGCCCCTGTGACTATTGGCTACACTAGGGACCCATGTGACTATATTCTACTGTGGGGGCACCATAACTATATTCTCTACTGTGGGGCACTGTTGCTTTATTGGCTACTGTGGAACTAGCATTACAATATTGGCTACTGTGGGGGCACTTTGACTATATTGGCTTCTGGGAACACTGTTACTAAACTGGCTATTTAGGGGGCACTATGACTATATTGGCTACTGCAAGAGCACTGTTAATTCCTGGCTATTGTGTGAGTGCTGTTACTATATGGGCATAAAGGTGATCTCTAGGGGAGCAAAATAAAAGCATCATGCTTATGATAGGTGGAGGAGTGAAGTGAGGACAAATCATGGCAGGAAGAAGCTGACATGAGGACCAGAAAGAAGAAGGAAACCAAAGTTGTCCACTTCATTAGATTTAAAGTAAGTGCTGGTTGTAAGACATGACTTCATGGGTTATTGTGTGTTGTATGTGATCCGAAACCAAAGGGTTTACAGGTTAAATTTGAAGGTTTGGAAGGTGGGGGACACCTGACACATTTTGTTTGAGAATTCCAGAGAATGGGGGATGCACGGGAGAAGTCCTGGATGTTGTGAGGAGAGAGCAGATGGTAGAAGGTAAGCAGAAGGTACAGTGAGGATCACAGATTATGTGTGGGACTGTATTGGATTATTAGGGAAAATATATATGTAGGGGGTAGGTAGTGGACAGCTTGTAGTGGACAGCATTGTAAGTCATGGTTAGTATTTGAAGCTGAATTCATTGTGTAATGGGAAAACAGTGGAGGGATTGGGAGAGAGGGGATACAGAGGAGAAGGAAGAAGACAGATGGATTAGGCGGGCAGCAGAGTCATATGTGATTCCCACTATAAAAAAACAAACAGAATGATGCCCATATTATGCTGCTATGCTCTGTTCTGAAGCTGTGTGACAAAAATATTTCTTACCAGTGGTGAAGTGGGTGGAGACTAACCTCTTCTTGTATTTGCCTGAAGCTGAGTCAAATTCACTCTGCTTACAGTTTCCATGATACCTTGTGTTCTCTCATTCAGTAATTTAGCTGCAAATCCCATGAGATTCCTACAGGTAAATCCACTGAACAATGCATGATGTAGAGAAGATGGAGGAGCTTT
>WNYA01002130.1:0-48336 GCA_019512145.1 Engystomops pustulosus
ATCACTGTGTGTATTATCCCTGTACTGTGACATCACTGTGTGTATTAGGATAACCTGTAGACACTTACACAGCTCCTTGACAAATGGCATGAACTCCTGGTTTTGGCTTAGCGGAAGCACCGAACATTTATATGGAGATACAACGGCTGGGAAACTAAAATACTAAAAAGAGAAGAGAGAAGACGTTACTGAGTGCAGTCATTACATCTCTAACCAACACATAAACCCTTCATCACAGCCTCATGTTCAGCCCAAACCTGCTCCTCCCCTCTCCATAGACTTCTATGTTATGTGACACCTCCCAGTATAATCAGAGCTCCTCCCCCTCCCCCCCATAGATTTCTGTTATGTGACACCTCCAAGTATAATCATAGCTCCCCCCTCCCTCCCCATAGACTTCTATGTTATGTGATACCTCCTAATACAATCATAGCTCCACCCCCTCCCTCCCCATAGACCGCTATGTTATGTGACACCTCCAAGTATAATCAGAGCTCCCCCCCCTCCCTCCCCATAGACTTCTATGTTATGTGATACCTCCTAATACAATCATAGCTCCACCCACTCCCTCTCCATGGACTTCTATGTTATGTGATACCCCCATTTGCATACTTTTCCCAGGGATCTTTGCACCATAAGAGATTAGCAGGTAGCTGACTCCTTGTTGGAGAGATAATGACAACCTCCCGACCTCACCCCCAAAGTGGGTCAGCGCCCCCTTCCTTACCGTCCTCTGCTCGTCCCCCTGTCGGACCTGGAATGTGTGCTCGAAAACTGTGTACATGATTCTTCCCAGACCAAACGAGGGCTCAATCACGTTTGGTACAATTTCCTCAACTGAGAAGCAAAAACAGAGAAGTCGATGAGTGAAAGGTCAGAGGCCGACAGGAGGTCAGAGGCCGACAGGAGGTCACAGCGTCGCCCTGAACCCATTCATATTCCCCATACACAGAGACAGGGCTTGTTTTTTGCAGGACATCTCATACTTTCTATAGCTCCCGAGGGGCATGAGATTTACAGACACAACATCTGCCGAGGGGAAAGGGTTAAGGGGCAATGTGTTTATCATCTAAAGGCCATGGTTTTCCAGCAGCCGTATGGGGACTTGTGTTATGCAGGATGGAGTGCAGTCTATATGGTCACACCTGCTGACAGGTTCCTTTAAAATATAATGCACCTTACACTTCCCTGTTTGGAGAATCGGACATTTCATCGGCATCTACAGATTCTGTTTATTTAGTGGTCATTTTTTCGTCTCACTTTAAGCTCTTTATGTTTTGGAGAAGTCGACCCCCGGATCCCGCATCCCCGGCAGTTACCATGGAGACTGCTGAAAGCCGCGGTGAGCCTCTCCTGTGCAGTGATTGGAGCGTGGGACGCGGGGTCAGCGCAACTCACCGGCTTATTCTTCTCATGATCATTGTGGTAAGCGGCAAACAATGCCACGAGCCCTGGAGCCCCCTCGTACAAGGACCACAAGGGGGTCTGACTGGACAAGACCGGGAGTACCTTCCCCCTGCACAAGGACCACCCCCCCCCCCCCCCCATCCCCCATGAGGATCAGACTGGAAGCACCCTGCCTCAGCAGCACGGGGGTATTTCGGAAGCCGCTTACCCTCTGGTGGACAATTATGGGAAATCTGAATGAGCATTGGTGGAAGGAACAGAGAACCTTCCTGCAGCACAGAGCATTTCAGTGAGGAAGTTCTGGTCTTATGGGACGTCACCAATTACAGAGTATTTCAGAAGAGGACCCCACGTAATACATGGCAGTGTCAGCCCACATAATACATGGCACAGTCAGCCAGTAGCACAGAGTATTTCAGCACACAGTGACGAAGGGCCATACCATGTATCGTTTTCTGAAACTTCTTCACCCCGACCATGTCCTTTGTCAGTAGAAAAGTTTTCCCTTCTGTTTCGATAGTGAATTCCCTGCAAATAGAGGAAGAGCGTGAGATGAGGGCAGGACCATGTTCTCTCTGGAGAGGAGACAATGCGCCCCCTGCAGGACAGGAGTGGAGCCCCCCGCAGGACAGGAGTGGAGCCCCCCAGCATGTAGCAGGAAGCCCTCACCCTTTTTCTTCCAGAAGTTTCTCCATCTCGGAGACGTAGCAGGCGTCGCAGATAGCGAGATATTCCATCGCCAGCTTGGCGTCCTTCTTGTACGCTTTGCCGATCGCTCCCTTATTGGCCTCAAACTGGACGACGTTTATGGTTTTGTGCAGTGGAGTCAAGGAAATAAGCAAAAAAGGTTCATCCGCAACACTAAAAATTCACTGCGCCCCTGATCCAGCATCCAACTATGGCCTCCACCCACCGAGATTTTCACCCCCCGCTACACATACAGGACTGACTGACATAAGTGGCCTCCTGGTTCCGATCAGACACTGTACAGATACTCCATTAGACAAACCCAATACCTATGGATTGTATGGTATTCTATCGCCACCTGCAGGCAAAGAGTGGCACAACATGAATTACATCATATTATATTATAATGCACAGTGAATCCATCCACACATTCAAAAAATTAAAAAAATCCTCATCTGCAACTATACCCAGAGCTGTAATCACAATGCACCTACATCAGACAACTATACCCAGAGCTGTAATCACAATGCACCCACATCAGACAACTATACCCAGAGCTGTAATCACAATGCACCTACATCAGACAACTATACCCAGAGCTGTAATCACAATGCACCTACATCAGACAACTATACCCAGAGCTGTAATCACAATGCACCTACATCAGACAACTATACCCAGAGCTGTAATCACAATGCACCTACATCAGACAACTGTACGGAGACCAATGAGATTAAATGCAAGTAACCAGAGCAAACTCAAGGCAGATGCTGAACAAGCAGGGGCTGCAGGGAGATTGCTGCTGTGAAGGAAGCAGATTATAAAGTCAGATGTTATAGATTAAACTCATTATTTGTAAGGATATGGGTTCCTTGAGCGGTTTCTCAGCCACGAGCGGCACTTTCGTAGCTCTGGCGTGGCAGGAGAGATCGTAACAGGAACGATCGGCACAGCCGACGATTTCTATCCATCCCTGGGATTGGAATAAAAGGAGACAATTAGGAGAGAGCAGCAAATTATCAGAGGAAAAAGGTAAAAATTCCTGGTCTAAGTGCAGAAATCAGACGCACATTGTAGTTCATAGCACTGACCACTAGATGGCGCCAACAATGAAGAAAAGTTTCCCATAGTTGTATATAGGGAGCTCCAGAGCACCTAACCCAGGAGGAGGGTCAAGGGTGCCACAGTGGGGACCCCCATTAGGGTTGATCAGATTCCGGATACTCACATAGGAGGTTTTAGACTCTGCGTCCCAGCAGTCGCAGGCGTAATGTGCCATCTCGTTCTCCATGTGCTGCCGGAATCTCAGCTTCTCCGGAGAAATTCCGACTTTAGTGAGGTATAAATAGATCCTTCCGATGAAGTATCCCAGGACAGAGTTGTTAATGACACCCTGCAATCACAAAGTCAGGTCTGAATACAGGCCAAAGGGAGTCAAACCCCTGAAGTAGGGGGTGATAATGGGGGGCTCCTTCTTACCTGTTCCACCGCGTCCCCAAGCCTCATCTTTTTGGCGGACTCCCCGCTGAGCTGCGCTTTGGAGGAATATAACAGGATGTTCAGGTCGGCCACATTCTCAAACTTGGGGTGATTCTTCTCACTGGGGTCCACAAAGTGCTCGATTTCTGCCATCGTGAATTCCCTGCAAGAGAAAGAATCAAGCTCAACCGTTACATTGCAACAATCAGGATCAACGCTCTGCTGCGCTTCAGGAGACGTCACAATGGTATATGTGCTGCACAGCAGCTCTGGATGTGATTAGAGTATAGAGAACTAATGGGGCAAATGATCAGGACGGATTAGAACAGGGATTAAAGTTTTCTGTGGGCCGGGGCACTGATGGGGTTAATCACCGTCACCTGATGCATAGAATTAGTCATTTATATTATGTATTCATATAACACCCATCATCATCACCTACACCCTCAGAGACAGGCCCAGTCATCAGCATTACCCCGTCTAACCGGCCAAATTACCGAATTACTGAGAAGCAGCTCAGTGCAGAGAACACAACAACAGCAGGGTCAGGATACACCCCCAAAAGCACTTATATCACAGTCCTGCTGCTACTAACAACATACACAATGGTCTGATTACACATCTCCACAGAAACAAAGCCTAACGTTGGCTGCACAGAGCACAGCAGTGTGATGATACTCCTGCAGTGCACTTGGAGAAGCTACAATCCTGGAATATAAATCCCTATATCACAGTCCTGCTGCTACTAATAACATACACAACGGTCTGATTACACATCTCTTCAGGGACAGTACATAACACTGGCTGCAGAGAGCACAGAGCACAGCAGTGTGAGGTCTGATTACACATCCCTCCAGGGATCACCCACTGCAACCTGTCATCAGCCAACTATACCCAGACTGTAATCACAATGCACCTCCATCAGACAACTATACCCAGAGCTGTAATCACAATGCACCCACATCAGACAACTATACCCAGAGGCTGTAATCACAATGCACCTCATCAGACAACTATACCCGAGCTGTGATCAAATGCACCTACTCAACAACTATACCCAGAGCTGTAAGCACAATGCACCTACATCAGACAACTATACCCAGAGCTGTAATCACAATGCACCTGCATCAGACAACTATACCCGAGCTGTAATCACATGCACCTGCATCAGACACTATCCCCAGCTGTTCATACCATGCACCTACATCAACAACTATACCCAGGCTGTAATCACAATGCACCTACATCAGACAACTATACCCAGAGCTGTAATCACAATGCACCTACATAGACAACTATACCCAGACTGTAATCCCAATGCACCTACAGGCAGACAACTATATACCCAGAGCTGTACTCAAATGCACCTCATCAGACAACTATACCCAGAGCTGTAATCACAATGCACCTACATAGACATTACCAGAGCCTGTAATCACAAGCACCTGCATCAGACAACTATACCAGACTGTATCACAATGCACCTACACACAGACAACTATACCCAGAGCTGTATCACAATGCCACCTACATACACTACAACTATACACCCGAGCTGTAATCACAATGCCCATACATCAGACAACTATACCCAGGACTGTTATCACATGCACCTACTCCGACACTAGTAACCCAAGCTGTAACACCATGCCCTACACACCTACATCAGACAACTATACCCAGAGCTGTAATCACAATGCACCTGCATCAGACAACTGTACGGAGACCAATGAGATTAAATGCAAGTAACCAGAGCAAACTCAAGGCAGATGCTGAACAAGCAGGGGCTGCAGGGAGATTGCTGCTGTGAAGGAAGCAGATTATAAAAGTCAGATGTTATAGATTAAACTCATTATTTGTAAGGATATGGGTTCCTTGAGCGGTTTCTCAGCCACGAGCGGCACTTTCGTAGCTCTGGCGTGGCAGGAAAGATCGTAACAGGAACGATCGGCACAGCCGACGATTTCTATCCATCCCTAGGATTGGAATAAAAGAGAGACAATCAGAAAATGAGCGGAAAATTATCAGAGGAAAAAGGTAAAAATTCCTAATGAAAGTGCAGAAATCAGACGGACATTGCAGTTCATAGCACTGACCACTAGATGGCGCCAACAATCAAGAAAAGTTTCCCATAGTTGTATATAGGGGGCTCCAGAGCACCTAACCCAGGTGGAGAGTCATGGGGGCCACAGTGGAGACCCCCATTAGGGTTGATCAGATTCCGGATACTCACATAGGAGGTTTTAGACTCTGCGTCCCAGCAGTCGCAGGCGTAATGTGCCATCTCGTTCTCCATGTGCTGCCGGAATCTCAGCTTCTCCGGAGAAATTCCGACTTTAGTGAGGTATAAATAGATCCTTCCGATGAAGTATCCCAGGACAGAGTTGTTAATGACACCCTGCAATCACAAAGTCCGGTCTGAATACAGGCCAATGTCAAACCCCTGAAGTAGGGGGTAATAATGGGGGGCTCCTTCTAACCTGTTCCACCGCGTCCCTAAGCCTCATCTTTTTGGCGGACTCCCCGCTGAGCTGCGCTTTGGAGGAATATAAGAGGATGTTCAGGTCGGCCACGTTCTCAAACTTGGGGTGATTCTTCTCACTGGGGTCCACAAAGTGCTCGATTTCTGCCATCGTGAATTCCCTGCAAGAGAAAGAATCAAGCTCAACCGTTACATTGCAACAATCAGGATCAACGCTCTGCTGCGCTTCAGGAGACGTCACAATGGTATATGTGCAGCACAGCAGCTCTGGATGTGATTAGAGTATAAAGAACTAATGGGGCAAATGATCAGGACGGATTAGAACAGGGATCAAAGTTTTCTCCGTGGGTCGGGGCACTGATGGGGTTAATCGCCGTCACCTGATGCATAGAATTAGTCATTTATATTATGTATTCATATAACACCCATCATCATCACCTACACCCTCAGAGAGACGCCCAGTCATCAGCATTACCCCGTCTAACCGGCCAAATTACCGAATTACTGAGAAGCAGCTCAGTGCAGAGAACACAACAACAGCAGGGTCAGGATACACCCACAAAAGCACTTCTATCACAGTCCTGCTGCTACTAACAACATACACAATGGTCTGATTACACATCTCCACAGAAACGAAGCCTAACGTTGGCTGCACAGAGCACAGCAGTGTGAGGATACTCCTGCAGTGCACTTGGAGAAGCTACAATCCTGGAATATAAATCCCTATATCACAGTCCTGCTGCTACTAATAACATACACAACGGTCTGATTACACATCTCCTCAGGGACAGTACATAACACTGGCTGCAGAGAGCACAGAGCACAGCAGTGTGAGGTCTGATTACACATCTCTCCAGGGACAATACATAACACTGGCTGCAGAGAGCACAGAGCACAGCAGTGTGAGGTCTGATTACATATCTCACTACAGACAATACATAACACTGGCTGCAGAGAGCACAGAGCACAGCAGTGTGAGGACTGATTACACATCTCTCCAGGGACTATACATAACACTGGCTGCAGAGAGCACAGCAGTGTGAGGTAACGTGACCCCCACCATGGACTCGCCTATGTACCCACAGAAAGGGCTGGCCATCATGGTGCATATGGAGTATGGCGGCTCTGAACGTGCTGCATATGGTGGCATTGGATCTCCACTACAACCCTAGCATGCCCACCGTGTCAAAGCTGGGGGTTGTAGTGCTGGAGAGCACAGATCCAGAGCACCATATGGACAGCGCGTTACGGAGCCGCCATCATGATGAGGAGTTATTCCCTACCCATAGGACCAGGGGATAACCTAATAGTCAATGAGGACTTTATAGAATAGGGGGGAACCTCCTAACCCAAAATGCACAACTACCCATCATTCTGTATATAGGCTGAGAGATCACTGTACTAGGCGACCGCCATGCTATGGAGAGCCTGAAGGAATACATCAACCGCGTTCTCCTGAGTGTTTGGGGTCCCAGCAGTCGGACCCCAGTGATCAGCAGATCCCCCTTATTGTGGGATAGGGTTAGCCGTGCGTTTGGAAAGGTTCACCTACCACTTGAGGCAGATGGTCGGCCCTGAGCATTTCTCCGTTCTTCAACGTCTTTTTTCCATGAAATCGGCAAACTGTCCACGTGTGCCGGACGTCCTGCGGGAAAGACAAAAGGGGGTTGAGGAGTAGAACGCAACTACACGGAGGGTCCGAGGGTCTCCATCCCCATCACTGCACAACACCGAGGGGAGGAACAAACCTTATACAAGCATTCATCAGAGAGATGACATCACACACGTCACAGGGTACTGAATAAAACCGCTGCAAGCATGTAGTCCGACCATTAGGAGCTGTATACATATATACACACGATTGTGATACAACCATTCAGGGCATACAATGTTGGCAGAAGTTTGGCACCTCAGGAGGAGAAGTTCTAAGCAAATGCAAAACCATTCCTAATCTCAAAAAGATATCTCTGATTGCCGTTCACTGAATAGAAGCACATGGCCAGGAGATAGGTACACTACACGCATATGTGCCTCTGTCTGTATAGGAAGGACGGAGGGCAGCGCATCATTACTTGAGGACGGTCTCGGGGGTGAGCATGGTGCAGTCGATCTCCAGGATCGCTCCTCTTGGAGAAGTGCTGCTCCACGCCTGGATGATGTTGTTCTTTAAGGCGCATCCGACAGGTCCGAAGTCATAGAGACCGCTGACCCCTGCAAATCACAGTCCAAACACATCAAATCACATATATATACACATATGACTGCTAAAGTATCAACTAATACACAGCAATGCACAAGCACAGCAGTGTGAGACATCCACCTTCCCAGTGATCTTGGAGTAGAAGCTACAATGATTGTACATATTAATCTAATCACATTTGCTGCTACTAAAAACATACAAAGGTCTGATTACACATCTCCTCCAGGGACTATCCATAACACTGTGCCAGAGAGCACAGAGCACAGCAGTGTGAGGTCTGATACACATCTCTCCGGGACAATAAATAAACACTGGCGCAAGGAGAGCACAGAGCACAGCAGTGTAGGTCTAGTATACATCTTCTCCAGGGACAATACCTAACATGGTGCAGAGAGCACAGAGCACAGCAGTGTGAGGTCTGATTACACATCTCTCCGGGACACAAAAACACTGGCTGCAGAGAGCACAGAGACAGCAGTGTGAGGTTGATTACACATCTCTCCATGGACAACATAAACATGGCTGCAGAGAGCACAGAGCACAGCAGTGTGAGGTCTGATTACCATCTCTCCAGGGCAATTACATAACCTGGCTGCAGAGAGCACAGAGCACAGCAGTGTGAGGTTGATTACACATCTCTCCAGGGACAATACTAACACTGGCTGCAGAGCGAGCACAGAGCACCAGCAGGGTGACATAACACTGGCTGCAGAGAGCACAGAGCACAGCAGTGTGAGGTCTGATTACACATCTCTCCAGGGACAATACACAACTCCACCTGCAGTTTCTATGGTCACACCTGCTGACAGGTTCCTTCAAAGTAGATAAATCTGCCTTACAATACCAGACAAGGCCTGTTCTCAAGAAATCACTGCTGGAGATCTGAGGGGTCTTCCCATCCAAACCATGAAATCCTAATACGTGTCACGGCTGAGAGTTTGTTACAGTTGTATCCAAACCTTTCCGGGTTAAACCCATTGGAAGCAATTAGTTAAAATGTTGCAAATTGTCAGGACCAAGTACCAGTATTGTAACAAACCCTCAGCTGTGCGAAAGAATAGGGAAAAATTAGAATATGATGAGCAGCCACGGAGCGGCACCAGAGCATGTATCCTACACAGTTTAATGAGATGGGAATGAGGTGACAGTCGGGAGCCTCCCTGCGAGCAGCGTAAGTGCCTGTTCCCTTAATTGTCAATTAGGTAAAACAATTATTAACAGTAAAAAGTGGCGCCCCCTGCTGTCACTCCTCCATCGTCTCCTTCTTTCCAGTCTCCTGCCCCTCAAACACTGGGTATTTCTGTTCCACCTGTGTCCAGGTGAGGAAACCGTTCGCCAAGTCTCGGACGATCCCCGGGAGCTCGGAAATCTGGAGAAATACAGAAAATGGATATAAATATCGAAGGGAAAGCAAAGAAGAAAACCTCCCCCAAGAGGTTCACATTATTGACCCAACCAGACACAGGGGGGGGGGGGGCCCGGGGTGGCCTATCCGCATTGATCAGTGATAGGGGGTCATTACCTCGGCCCTGATTTGTCGCATTGTGTCGCGGTCTCTGAGCGTCGCCGTGTGGGGAGTGCGATTCACTGTGTCGAAGTCGATTGTGATACCGAAGGCGACACCAATCTCATCCGTCCGGGCGTAGCGCCTCCCGATGGATCCAGAAGAGTCGTCTACTTTGTGGGACACTCCATTCCTGGTTAAAGCTTCAGCTGTTAAGAGAAATATCAGTATGAATGTCATATGCCCTGTGACATCACTGCGTGTACTATCCCTGTAGTGTGGCATCACTGCGTGTACTATCCCTGTAGTGTGGCATCATGCGTGTTACTATACCTGTAGTGAGTGGCAATCATGAGTGTACTATCCCTGTAGTGTGGCATCACTGCGTGTACTATCCCTGTAGTGTGGCATCAATGCGTGTACTATCCCTGTAGTGTGGCATCAATGCCGTTTGTACTACCCTGTGTGTTATGGCATCCACTGCGTGTATATCCATGTAGGTGGCATCCCTGCGGTACATCCCTGTAGTGTGGCATCACTGCGTGTGTACTATCCTGTAGTGTGGAATCACTGGTGTACTTCCCTGTAGTGTGGCATCACTGCGTTGACTATCCCCCCTGTAGTGTGGCATCACTGGTTGTGTTTTTTGTTACTATCCATGTAGTGTGGCATCACTGAGTTGTGTACTTACTGTAGTGTGATCACTGCGTGTACATCCCCTTGTAGGGTTGGCATCACTGCGTGTACTATCCCTGTAGTGTGGCATCACTGCGTGTACTATCCCTGTAGTGTGGCATACACTGCGTGTACTATCCCTGTAGTGTGGCATCACTGCTGTACTATCCCTGTTTGTGTAGTGTGGCATCACTGCGTGTACTATCCTTGTAGTGTGGGCATCACTGCGTGTACTATCCCTGTAGTGTGGCATCACTGCGTGTTTTGTACTTTGCCCTGTAGTGTGGCATCATGGTTGTACTATCCATGTAGTGTTGGAAGCACTGGGGTGTACTATCCTTGTAGTGATTGGGCATACTGCGTGTACTATCCTGAGTGTGGAATCACGAGTGTACTATCCCTGTAGTGTGGGCATAACTGCGTTGTACTAGCCCATGTAGTGTGGCATCACTGCGTGTACATCCCTTGTAGTGTGGCATAACTGGTTGTACTTCCCTGTAGTGTGATCCACTGCGGTGACTATCCTGTAGTGTGGCATCCCCTGCAGTGTTACTATCCCGGTAGTGTGGCATCACTGCGTGTTGTATATCCCGTAGTGTGGCATCCACGTGAGTGTCACATCCTGTCGTGTGGCATCAGACGTTGTGGGTACTATCCTTGTAGTGTGGCATCACTGCGTGTACTATCCCTTTGTAGTGTGGCATCATGCGTGTACATCCCTGTTGTGGCACACTGCGGTACTATCCTGTGTAGGGTGGCATCACTGCGTTGTACTATCCCTGGTAGTGTGGCCTACTCTGTAAGATCCCTGTGAGTGTGGCATCACTGCGGGGTTGTACTATCCCTGTAGTGTGGGCATCACGCGTGTGTACTATCCCTGTAGTGGGCATCAATGCGATGGTACTATCCTGTGTGTGGCATCACTGCGGTATATCCTGTAGTGTGGCAAACTGCGTGTGTACTATCCCTGTAGGTGGACATCACATGCGTGGAACTATCATGTAGGTGGCATAATGCGTGTACTATCCCTGTAGTGTGGCAATCACTGCGGGTACTATCCATGTAGTGTGGATCAAATGGTGGTACTATCCCTGTAGTGTGGCATCACTGAGGTACTATCCCGTAGTGTGGAATCACTGGTTGTACGATCACTGTAGTGTGGCATCACTGCGTGTAACTATCCTTTAGTTGGACCTCACTGCGTGACTATCCCTGTAGGTGGCATCACTGCGTTGTACTATCCCGGTAGGTGGCATCATCACTGCGTGTACTATCCCTGTCGTGTGGCATCACTGGTTTGTGTACTTATCCATTGTGTGGGCATCACTGCGTGTGTACTATACCTGGTAGTGTGGCACACTGCGTGTACTTATCCCTGTAGGTGGCATCACTGCGTGTACTATCCCTGTTGAGTTGGAATCACTGCGTTTTGTTTTGTACTTATCCTGTACTGTGACCATGCGTTGTACTACCCTGTAGTGTGGCATCAACTGCGTGACTATCACTGTCGTGTGATATCAATGCGTGTACTCTCCCGGTATGTGGCATCCCACTGCGTGTACTATCCCTGTAGTGTGGCATCAACTGCGTGACTACCCTGTACTGTGCATCACTGCGTGTGACTATCCCTGTACTGTGCATCACTGCGTGTAATATTCCCTGTATGTGGCCATCACTGCGTGTACTTATCCTGTACTGTGGCACACTGCGTGTACTATCCCTGTACGGTGCCTCACTGCGTGTACATCCCTTGTACTGGGCATCACGCGTGTACTATCATTAACTGTGGCATCACTGGTGGTGATACTTGTTACTATCCCTGTATGTGGAATAACTGATTTGACTATCCCTGTACTGTGGCATCACGGTGTAATATCCCTTACTGGGCGCACTGCGTTTGTCCTATCCTGTTGCTGTGGCATACTGCGTGACTATCCCGTACTGTGGCATCCACTGCTGTACTATCCCGTACGTGGCATTCATTCGTCGTACTATCCCTTGTACGTGACTCACTGTGTGAGTATCCCTTGTACGTGACATCACGGTGGGTTATATCCCTGTTACTGTGACATCACTGTGTGTATTATCCTGTACTGGGAAATTCATGGTTTATTATCCCTGTACTGTGACACCTGTGTGTATTATCCCTGTACTTGTGACCATCACTGTGTGGATTATCCTGTACTGTGACATCACTGTGCTGGATTATCCTGTACTTGACATCAATGTTGTGTTGTAATCCCTGTACTGTGACATCACTGTGTGTTATTATCCCTGTACTGTGACATCACTGTGTGTATTTATCCCTGTATGGACATCACTGGGTGTCTTATCCATGTACTGTGAAACACTTTGTGTGTATTATCCCTGTACTGTGATCCTGGTTATTATCCCTGTCTGTGAATCAATGTGTGAGTATCCCTGTACTGTGACCATCACTGTGGGTATTTCCCTGAATGTGACATCACTGTTGATTATCCCCTGTAACCTGTGACACCTCCACCTGTCTGCTGTATTATCCCTGTACTGGGGACATCACTGTGTGTATTATCCCTGTACTTGTGACATCACTGTGTGTATATCCCTGTACTGTGACATCACGTGGTATTATCCGTGTACATGTGACATCATGTGTGTATTATCCCTGTACTGTGACATCCCTGTGTGTATTATCCTGTACTGTTGCATCACTGTGGGTATTATCCCTGTACTGGAATCACTGTGTGTATTACCCTGTTTACTGTGACAGCAATGTGTGATTATCCCTGTACTGTGACATCACGTGTTGTATTAGGTAACCTGGAGGACACTACAAAGCTCCTGACAAATCGCATTGAAAATCCTGGTTTTGGCTTCTCTTAGCGGAGAACCGAAACATTTTATATGGTATGGAGATTAGAACAACGGTGGGAAACTAAAATAATAAAAGAGAAAGAGAAGAGTTACTGAGCTGCAGTCATTACATCTCTAACCAACACATAAACCCTTCATCACAGCCTTCAGTTCAGCCCAAACCTGCTCCTCCCTCTCCATAGACTTCTATGTTATGTGACACCTCCAGTAAATCAGAGCTCCTCCCCATTCCCCCCCCATGATTTTCTGTTATGTGACACCCCAAGTATAATCATAGCTCCCCCTCCCTCCCCATAGACTTCTACTGTATGTGATACCTCCTAATACAATCATAGCTCCAACACCCTCCCTCCCCATAGACCGCTATGTTATGTGACCACCTCCAAGCGATAATCAGAGGCTCCCCCCCCTCCCTCCCAGAGACTTCTTGTTATGTGATACCTCCTAATTACAATCATAGCCACACCCCCTCCATCCCCATAGAATCATGTTAGTGACACTCCAAGTATATCAGAGCTCCCCCCATCCCTCCCCATCGGATCTATGTTATGTGATACCTCCTAATACAATCATAGCTCACCCCCCCTCCCTCCCCCATGACCGTATGTTATGACACCTCCAAGTTATCAGAGCTCCCCCCCTTCCCTCCCCATAGACTTCTATGTTATGTGATACCTCCTAATACAATCATAGCTCCACCCACTCCTCTCATGGACTTCATGTGATGTATACCACCCATTTGCATACTTTCCAGGGATCTGTGCACCATAAGAGATTAAGCAGGTAGCTGACTCCATGTTGGAGAGATAATGACAACCTCCGACCTCACCCCCAAACGTGGGAGGCAGCGCCCCTTCCTTACCGTCCTTGCTCGTCCCTCACCCTGTCGGACTGGAATGGTGCTCGAAAACTGTGTACAGATCTTCCCGACCAAAAGAGGGCTCAATCACGTTTGGTACAATTTCCTCAACTGAAGAAGCAAAACAGAGACGTCGATGAGTGAAAGGTCAGAGGCCGGACAGGAGGTCAGAGCCGACAGGAGGTCACAGCGTCGCCCTTGAAACCCATTCTATCCCCATACACAGAGACAGGGCTGTTTTTTTGCAGGACATCTCATATTCTATAGCTACCGATGGGGCCATGCGTTTACAGAACAACATCTGCGAGGGAAAGGGTGTAAGTGGCAATGTGTTCTATCATCTAAAGGCCATGGTTTTCCAGCAGCCGTTCTGGGGAATGGTTATGCCAGGATGGGTGCAGTTATATGGTCAACCCTGAGGTTCCTTAAATATAATGCACCACACTTCCCTGGTGGAGAAGGAATTCGGACAATTTCATCGGATCTACAGATTGTTTATTTAGTGAGTCATTTTTTCGTCTCAACTTAAGATCTTTATGTTTTGGAGAAAGCGGACCCGGATCCCGCATCCGGCAGTACATGGAGACTGCTGAAGCCGCGGTGGCCTCTCTGTGCAGTGATGGAGCGTGGGACGCGGCGGTCAGCGCCAACTACCGGCTTATTCTTATCATGATCATGGTTGTTAATCGGAAAACAAGCCCGAGCCCTGGAGCCCCCTCGTACAAGGACCACAAGGGGGTCTGACTGGACAAGACCGGGGAGTAGTTACCTTCCCCCTGAACAAGGACCACCTCACACCCCCCACCCATCCCCATGAGGATCAGACTGGAAGCACCCTGCCTCAGCAGAACTGGGGGTATTTAGGAAGACGCTTAACATCTGGTGAGACAATTATGGAAATCTGAAATGAGCATTGGTGGAAGGAACAGAGAAACTTCCTGCAGAAAAGAGCATTTCAGTCAGTGAGGAAGTTCTTGGTCTATGGGACGTCACCAATTACAGAGGATTTCAGAAGAGGACCCCACGTAATACAGGGCAGTGTTCAGCCAGTAGCACAGAGTATTTCAGAGAAGAGGACCACAACATAAAAATGGCCCAGTCTGCGTAGCACAGGAGTCTTTACCGAAGAGGACCCCACGTAATACATGGCAGTGTCAGCCAGTAGCACAGAGTATTTCAGGAAAGGACCCCACATAATACATGGCACAGTCAGCCAGTAGCACAGAGTATTTCAGAAGAGGACCCCACATAATAGATGGCACAGTCAGCCAGTAGCACAGAGTATTTCAGAAAAGGACCCCACATAATACATGGCACAGTCTGCTAGTAGCACAGAGTATTTCAGAAAAAGACCCCACATAATACAGGGCACAGTCTGCCAGTAGCACAGAGTATTTCAGGAAAGGACCCCACGTAATACAGGGCAAGTCACCAGGAGCACAGAGTATTTCAGAAGAGGACCCAAGTAATACATGGACAGTCAGCCAGTATAGCACAGAGTATTTCAGAAGAGGACCCCAACATAATAACAGGGCACAGTCAGCCAGTAGAACAGAGTAGTGAGAAGAGGGACCCCACATTTAAAAACATGGCAGTGTCAGCCAGTAGAACAGAGCATTTCAGAAGAGGACCCCACATAATACAGGGCACAGTCTGCCAGTAGTACAGAGTATTTCAGAAGAGGACCCCACATAATACAGGCACAGTCAGCCAGTAGTACAGAGTATTTCAGAAGAGGACCCCACATAATACAGGGCACAGTCTGCCAGTAGCACAGAGTATTTCAGAAGAGGACCCCACGTAATACAGGGCACAGTCTGCCAGTAGCACAGAGTATTTCAGAAGGAGGGACCCCAATAATACATGGCAGTGTCAGCCAGTAGTACAGAGTATTTCAGAAAAGGCCCCAAATAATACATGGCACAGTCAGCCAGTAGAACAGAGTATGTAGAAAAGGACCCCCACATAATAGATGGCACAGTCAAGCCAGAGTATACAGAGTATTTCAGAAGAGGACCCCAAAACCCATATACATGGCAGGTCAGCGTAGTACAGAGTATTTCAGAAGAGGACCCCACCCATAATAAGGGCACAGTCTTCTGCAGTAGGAAAGAGTATTTCAGAAGAGGGACCCACCCCCACATAAACATGGCACAGTCAGCAGTAGCACGCGTATTCAGGAAAAGGACCCACATAATAGATGGCACAGTCAGCCAATTAGACAGAGTATTTCAGAAGAGGACCCCACGTAATACAGGGCACAGTCAGCCAGTAGCACAGAGTAGGATTTCAGAAGAGGACCACCCCACTAATAGATGGCACATTCAGCCAGGTAGCCACAGCGATTTCAGAAGAGGACCCCACGTAATAAGGGCACAGTCTGCCAGATAGCACCAGAGTATTTCAGGAATAGGACCCCACATAATACAGCACAGTCAGCCAGTAGCACAGAGTATTTCAAGAAAGAAGACCCCACGTAATACAGGGCAAGTTCTGCCGTAGCACGGAGTATTTCAGAAGAGGAACACACGTAATACAGGGCACAGATCGCAGTAGCAAAGAGTATTTCAGAAGAGGGACCCCCAATAAATACATGGCAGTGTAAGCCAGTCGTCAAGAGTATTCAGAAGAGGACCCCACATAATACATGGAGTGTCAGCCCAGTAGACAGAGTATTTCAGAGAGGACCCCACATAATTACACGGGCACCAGTCTGCCCAGTAGTACGAGTATTTCAAGAAGAGAGAGGACCCCACATAATACAGGGCACAGTCAGCCAGTAGCACAGAGTATTTCAGAAGAGGACCCCACATAATACATGGCAGTGTCAGCCAGTAGCACAGAGTATTTCAGAAAAGGACCCCACATAATACATGGCACAGTCAGCCAGTAGTACAGAGTATTTCAGAAGAGGACCCCACATAATACAGGGCACAGTCTGCCAGTAGCACAGCGTTATTTCAGAGAGGACCCCACGTTAATACAGGGCACAGTCTGCCAATAGCACAGAGTATTTCAGAAGAGGCCCCCCCACAAATACATGCAGTGTAGCCAGTAGTACAGAGATTTCAAGAAGAGGACCCACATATACAGGGCACAGTCTCTCCAGTTAGACAGAGTATTTCAGAAGAAGGACCCCACATAATAGATGGCACAGTCAGCCATAGCACAGAGTATTTCAGAAGAGGACCCACATAATACAGGGCACAGTCAGCCAGTAGCACAGAGTATTTCAGAAAAGGACCCCACCATATAGATGGGCACGTCAGCAAAAGACAGAAGTATTTCAGAAGAGGACCCACGTAATACAGGGCACGTCAGCCAGTAGCACAGGGTATTTCAGGAAAAGGACCCCCACATAATACATGGCACAGGCAGCCCAGTATAGCACAGAGTGATTTCAGAAAGGACCCACATAATAGATGGCACAGTCAGCCAGTAAGTACAGGTATTCAGAAGAGGACCACAATAATTACAGGCACAGTCTGCCAGTAGTACAGAGTATTCAGAAGAGGACCCCACAAATTACATGGCACAGTCAGCCAGAGCACAGAGTATTCAGAAAAGGACCCAACCATAATAGATGGCACAGCAGTCAGCCAATAGCACAGAGTATTTCAGAAAGGCCACCGTAATACAGGGAACGTCAGCCCGTAGCACAGAGATTTTCAGAAAAGGCCCACATACTACATGGAACAGTCAGCCAGTCTCTAGCACAGAGTATTAGAAAAGGACCCACATAATGAGGCACAGTCAGCCAGTAGCCAGAGTATTTCAGAAAGAGGACACCATGAATACAGGCACAGTCAGCCAGTAGCACAGAGTAATTTCAGAAGAAAGACGACCCCCGTAATACATGGCAGTGTCAGCCAGTAGAACAGGAGTATTTCAGAAGAGGGACCCACGTAATTACAGGCACAGTCTGGCCAGTAGCACCGAGTATTTCAGAAGAGGACCCACATAATACATGGCAGTGTAAGCCAGTAGTACAGATCTTCAGAAGAGGAACCCACAAATACATGGAAGGCAGACGTAGTACAGAGTATTTCAGAAGAGGACCCCACATAATACAGGGCACAGTCTGCCAGTAGTACAGAGTATTTCAGAAGAGGACCCCACATAATACATGGCAGTGTCAGCCAGTAGCACAGAGTATTTCAGAAGAGGACCCCACGTAATACAGGGCACAGTCTGCCAGTAGCACAGAGTATTTCAGAAGAGGACCCCACATAATACATGGCAGTGTCAGCCAGTAGTACAGGTATTTCAGAAGAGGACCCCACATAATACATGGCAGTGTCAGCCAGTAGTACAGAGTATTTCAAGAGGACCCACATATACAGGGCACAGTCTGCCAGTAGTACAGAGTATTTCAGAAGAGGACCCCACATAATAGATGGCACAGTCAGCCAGTAGCACAGAGTATTTCAGAAGAGGACCCCACATAATACATGGCAGTGTCAGCCAGTAGCACAGAGTATTTCAGAAAAGGACCCCACATAATACATGGCACAGTCAGCCAGTAGTACAGAGTATTTCAGAAGAGGACCCCACATAATACAGGGCACAGTTGCAGTAGCACAGGAGTATTTTCAGGAAGGGGACCCCACGTAATACAGGGCACACGTCTGCCAGTAGCACAGAGTATTTCAGAAGAGAACCCCACATAATACATGGCAGGGTCAGCCAGATAGTAGTCCAGAGTATTTCAGAAGAGGACCCCACATAATACAGGGCACAGTCTGCCAGTAGTACAGAGTATTTCAGAAGAGGACCCCACATAATAGATGGCACAGTCAGCCAATAGCACAGAGTATTTCAGAAAAGGACCCCACATAATACATGGCACAGTCAGCCAGTAGCCACAGAGTATTCAGAAAGGACCCACATAATAGAGGCACCGTCAGCCAGTAGCCACAGAGGTATTCAGAAGAGGACCCCATGTTAATTACAGGGCCAGGTCATCAGTTGCACAGAGTATTTCAGAAGGACCCCCAAATAAACAGGGCACAGTCTGCCAATAGCACAGGATTTCAGAGAGGAACCCCACGTAATACAGGGCACAGTCAGCCCCAGTGAACGAGTATTTCAGAAAAGGACCCAAATATACCTGGCCATCAGCCAGTAGCAAGAGTATTCAGAAAGGACCCCCACATAATAGATGGCACAGTCAGCCAGTAGCACAGAGTATTTCAGAAGAGGACCCCATGTAATACAGGGCACAGTCAGCCAGTAGCACAGAGTATTCAGAAGAGGACCCCACATAATACATGGCAGTGTCAGCCAGTAGCACAGAGTATTTCAGAAAAAGAGAACCCCACATAATACTGCAGTGTCAGCCAGTATACAGAGTATAGTATTTCGAGAGGACCCAACAAATACAGGGCACAGTCTGCCAGTTAGTACAGAGTATTTCAGAAGCGACCCACTAATAGATGGCCACAGTCAGCCAGTAGTACAGAGTATTCAGAAGAGCGACCCCACATTAATACAGGGCACCAGTCTGCAGTAGTACAGAGTATTCAGAAGGGACCCACGTAATAAAGGGCACAGTCGGACAGTAGCACAGAGGATTTCAGAAAAGGACCCACATATACATGGCAACCGTCCGCCAGTAGCACCGAGATTTCAGAAAAGGACCCCACATATACAGGCACAGTCAGCCAATAGCCACAGAGTATTCAGAAGAGGACCCCACGTAATACCAGGGCACAGGTTCAGCCAGTAGAACAGAGATTTCAGAAAGGACCCCACATAAGTAGATGGCACACAGTCAGCCATAGCACAGAGTATTTCAGAAAAGGACCCAAGAATACAGGGCACAGTCTGCCCCATAGTAGCACAGAGTATTTAGAAGAGGACCCCAATAATCCATGGGCAGTGTCAGCCAGTAGCACAGAGTATTCAGAAGAGGACCCCACATAATACATGGCAGTGTCAGCAGTAGTAAGAGTATTTCAGAAAGAGGACCCCAATAATACAGGGCACAGTCGCCAGTAGTTACAGAGTTTTCAGAAGAGGGACCCCACCCACCCCCCACATAATAGAGCACAGTCAGCAATAGCACAGAGTATTTCAGAAAAGGACCCCAAATAATACAGGGCACAGTCAGCCAGTAGCACAGAGTATTTCAGAAAAGGACCCCACATAATAGATGGCACAGTCAGCCAGTAGCACAGAGTATTTCAGAAGAGGACCCCATGTAATACAGGGCACAGTCAGCCAGTAGCACAGAGTATTTCAGAAGAGCGACCCACCATAAACAGGAACAGGTTGCCAATAGCACAGAGTATTTCAGAGAGGAACACACGTAATACAGGCACAGTCAGCAGTAGCACAGAGTATTTCAGGAAAAGGACCCACATAATACATTGGCACCATCAAGCCAGTAGCACAGAGTATTCAGAGGGAAAAGGACCCCACTAAAGATGGGCACAGTCAGCCAGTAGCACAGAGTATTTCAGAAGAGGACCCCATGTATACCGGGCACAGTCAGCCAGAGCACAGAGTATTCATGAAGAGGCCCCCACAAATACATGCTAGTTGTCAGCCAGTAGCAAAGAGTATTAGCAGAGGGACCCCACAAATACATGGCCAGGTCAGCCAGCAGACAGAGGTATGGTAGAAAAGGACCCCACATGAATACAGGCACAGTTCAGCCAGCAGACTACAGTATTTCAGGACAGAGGACCCACATAATACATGGCATGTCAGCAGCAGTATAGCACGAGTATTCTCAGAAAGGACCCACATAATACAGGGCACAGTTAGCAGTAGTACACAGAAGGATTCAGAAGAGGACCCACTTAACAGGGACATGTCAGGCCACAGTGCACAGAGTATTTCAGAAAAGGACCCCAACATAAAATGGGAACTAGTCAGCCAGCAGCACAGAGTATTCAGGAAAGGACCCCACATAATAACTGGCATCAGCCCAATAGCGCACGAGTTGTTTCAGAAAGGACCCCAAAGTAATACAGGACAGTCAGCCAGAGCAAGACGTAATTTAGGAAAGGACCCACATAATAAGGATGCAAAGTCAGCCATAGCACAAGAGTCATTCACGAAAGGTATTTTCCACTATTACCAAATACAGGGCCAAGTCGCAAGTTAGCACAGAGTTCAAGAAAGGACCCCACATAATAATACAGTGGCAGCTGCAGCCACAAATCGTGAGGAGTAGTGTGTCTGGGACTCCAGTACAGTAATTTCAGAAGAGACCCCATCATTAATACTGGGCCAGTCATGCCAGAGACAAGTATTCAGGAAGGACCCACATTAAATACAGGGCCAGGTCAGCAGCTAGCACAGAGTATTTCAGGGAAAGGACCATCCCACATAATAATGCACAGTCAGCCAGTAGCACAGGTGATTTCAGAAAGAGGACCCAATAATACATGGCCAGTTGTCAGCCAGCTAGCACAGAGTATTCAGAGACAGAGGACCCCTGTAATACAGGCTGACAGCCATGCAGCTAGACAGAGTATTTCAGGAAAGGACCCCACTAATACAGGCAGTATCAGCCAGAGCACATAGTTTTAGGAAAGGACCCAACATAATACAGGGCACAGTCCGCCAGCCGCACAGAGTATTCAGAAGAGGACCACACATAATACAGGGCACGTCTGCCAGCAGCACAGAGTAGTTCAGGAAAGGACACCACATAAATACAGGGAACAGGTCAGACGCAGTAACAGAGTATTTAGAAGAGGACCCCACTGTAAATTGCAGCAGCAGCCACAGTTCAGAAGGACCACAACATGGGTAGCCAAGAACAAGTATTTCAGGAAGAGGACACCACATATAACAGGTGCACAGTCAGCCACTAGCACAGAGTATTTCAGGAAAAAGGACCCCACCCCCCCCCAATTACAGAGGAACAGTCAGCCAAGTAGCACAGAGTATTTACAGGAAAGGACACCAATAATACATGGGCACAGTCTCCAAGTAGCACAGAGAGTCTTTCAGAAAGGCCCCACAGAATACATGGGCACAGGTCAGCCAGTTAGCACAGAGTATTTTCTCAGGAAAGGAACCCACATAATACAGGCCACAGTAGCCGCAGTAGGCACAGCTATTTCAGAAGGGACCCAACATCTATACATGGCACGTCAGCAGTAGCACAGAGTTATCAGAAGAGGTACCCACACTAATACATGGCAGAGTCGCCAGATAGCCACGAGTATTTCAGAAGAGACCCCACGATAATACAGGGCAGTCAGCAGAGAGTTTCAGAGGAACAATAATAACATGCATGTCGCCAGCCAGCAAGAGTTTCAGAAGAGGACCCCACATAATAATGGCGTGTCAGCCAGAGCACAGAGTATTTCAGGCAAAGGACACACATAATACAATGGCAGGTCAGCCAGCAGCACAGAGTATTTCAGGAAAGACCCCACATAATAATGACATGAGCCGCAAGTCAGCCAGTAGCACAGAGTATTGTCAGAAGAGGACCCCCAAAGTTAATACATGGCAAGTTGTCAGCCAGTAGCACCGAGTATTTAGGAAAGGACCCCCACATAATACAGGCAAGTAGCCAGTAGCACAGGGGCAGTATTTCGAAGAGGACACCACATAATACAGGGACAGGTCAGCCAGTAGCACAGAGTATTTCAGAAGAGACCCCCAGTTAATACAGGGCAAGTCAGCCAGTAGCACAGAGTATTTCAGGAAAGGGACCCCACTAAATACAGGGCACAGTCATGCCTAGAGCACAGGTATTTAGAAAAGGACCCCACTATAATCAGTGGCACAGTGCCAGTGAGACAGAGATTTCAGGAAAGGACCCCACATTAATACATGGCAGTCGTCTGCCGAGCACAGAGTATTTCAGGAGAAGGACCCCACATAAAAATGCAACAGGCACGCCAGTAGCACAGAGTAGTAGTTCAGAAGAGGACCCCACATAATACAGGGCACAGTCTGCCAGTAGCACAGAGTATGATTCACACACAGGGACCGAAGGCCGATACCATGTATTCGTTTTCTGAACATTTTCACCCCGACCAGCCTTTGTCAAGTAGAAAAGTTTCCACTTCTAGTTCGTAGTGAATTCCCGCAAATAGAGGAAGAGCGTGAAGATGAGCGCAGACCCATGTTCTCTCTGGAGAGGAGACATGCGCCCCCGCAGGACAGGAGTGCGCCCCCCGCAGGACAGGGTGAGCCCCCTGCGCCCTGCATACTAGACACTGATGTACTAGGAAGCCCTCACCCTTTTCTCCAGAGTGTTCATCCATCTCGAGAACTAGCAGGCGTCGGACTTAGATAGCGAGATATTCCAGTCGCCAGCTTGGCAGTCCTTCTTGTACGCTTTGCCGATCGTCCCTTATTGCCTCAAACTGGACGACGTTATGGTGTTTGTGCAGTGGAAGTGGAGTCAAGGAAAATAAGCAAAAAAAAAAAGGTTCTCCGCAACACAAAAATTCAATGCGCCCCTGATCCAGCATCCAATATGGCCTCCCCCACAGAGATTTTCACCCCACGTACACATACAGGACCTGACTGACATCAGTGGCCTCCTGTTCCGATCAGACAATGTACCAAGAGACTCCAATTAGGACAAACCAATACTATGGATTGATGGTAATTCTATCGCCACCTGCAGGCAAAGAGTGGCACAAAATGAATTACATCAATTATATTATAATTGCACAGTGAATCCCATCCACACATCAAAAAATTAAAAAAAATCCTCATCGGAACTAGTACCCAGAGCTTTTAATCACCAAATGCACCTAAATCAGACACTACACCAGAAGCTGTACTCACAATGCACCCACATTCAGACCAACTATACCCAGAGGCTTGTTAAATCACAATGCACCCACATCAGACAATATACCGAGCGGTTCACACATTGTGCACCCATCAGACACTAGAACCGAGCTTTATCACAATGCACCTACAACCAGACAACATATACCCAGAGCTGTAATCACAATGCCCCACATCAACAACTATACACCACGAGCTGTAATCACAAGCAACCTCATCAGACAACATACCCAAGTACTTATCAATGACCTACATCACGAAACAAAAAAAACCTAGTAACCAAGCTGTAACACAATGCACCTACATCAGAAAAACTATACCCAGAGCCTGTAATCACAAATGCACTACATCAGACACCTGTACGGAGACCAATGAGATTAAATGCAAGTAATCAGAGCAAAACCAGAGCAAATGCATGAACAAGCCGGGGCATGAAGGGAGATTGCTGCTGTGAAGAAGCAGAGTATAAAGTCAGACTGTATGAGATTAACTATTATTTGTAAGGATTTGCGGTTACTTGAGCGGTTTCTCAGCCACGAGCGGCACTTTCGTAGCTCTGGCGTGGCAGAGAGACGTAACAGGAACGATCGGACACAGCGACGATTTCTATCCATCCTGGGATTGGAATAAAAGAAACAATTAAGGAGAGAGCAGCAAATTTATCAGAGGGAAAAAAGGTAAAATTCCTGGTTAAGTGAAGAAATCAGACGCACATTGTAGTTCATAAGCACTGACCACTAGATGGCGCCAACAATGAAGAAAAAGTTTCCCATAGTTGATTAGGGAGCTCCAGAGCACCTAACCCAGGAGGAGGGTCAAGGGTGCCACAGTGGGACCCCCATTAGGGTTGATCAGATCGGGATACTCACATAGGAGGTGTTTTAGACTCTGCGTCCCAGCAGTCGCAGCGTAATGTGCATCTCTTCTCCATGTGCTGCCGGAATCTCAGCTGCTCGAGAAATTCCGACCTTAGTGAGGTATAATAGATCCTTCCGATGAGTATCCCAGGACAGGAGTGTTATGAACCATGCAATCACAAAGTCAGGTCTGAATACAGGCCAAAGAGTCAACCCCTGAAGTAGGGGGTGCATAATGGGGGGCTCCTTCTTACCTGTTCCACGCGTCCCAAGCCTCATCTTTTTGGCGGACTCCCCGCTGAGCTGCGCTTGGAGGAATATAAAGGATGTTCAGGTCTGGCCACCTTCTCAACTTGGGGTGATCTTCTCACTGGGTCCACAAAGTGCTCGATTCTGCCATCGTGAATTCCCTGCAAGAGGAAAGAATCAAGTCACCCGTACATTGCAACAATCAGGATCAACGCTCTGCTGCGCTTCAGGAGACGTCACATGGTTAATGTGCTGACACAGCAGCTCTGGATGTGATTAGAGTATAAGAACTAATGGGGCAATGATCAGGACGGATTAGAACAGGGATCAAAGTTTCCTCGTGGGCGGGCACTGATGGGTTAATCAGCCGTCACCTGATGATAGAATTAGTCATTTATATTATGTATTCATATAACACCCATCATCATCACTACACCCCTCAGAGAAGGCCCACGTCATCAGCATACCCCGTCTAACGGCCCAAATTACCGATTAACTGAGAAGCAGCTCAGTGCAGAAAAACAACAAGCAGGTCAGGATACCCCCCAAAAGCACATTTATCACAGTCCCTGCTGCTACTAACAACATAACACAATGGTCTGATTACACATCTCCACAAAACAAAGCCTAACGTTGCTGCACAGAGCACAAGCAGTGTGAGGATACTCCTGCAGGCACTTGGGAGAAGCTACAATCCTGGAATATAAATCCTATATCACAGTCTGCTGACTAATAACATACACAACGGTCTGATTACACATCTCTCAGGGACAGTACATAACACTGGCTGCAGAGAGCACAGACACAGCAGGTGTGAGGTCTGATTACACATCCCTCCAGGGACAATACATACCACTGGCTCCAGAGTGCACAGGCACAGCGTGTGAGGTCTGATTACACATCTCACTAGATAATACATAACACTGGCTGCAGAGAGCACGAGACAGCAGTGTGAGGCTGATTACACATCTCTCCAGGGACATACTAAACACTGGCTGCAGAGAGAGCACAGCATTGTGTGAGTTGATTACCATCTCTCCAGGGACAATACATAAACATGGCTGCACAGAGCACAGCAGTGTGAGGTCTGATTACACATCTCTCCAGGGAAGAACATAACACTGGCTGCAGCAGAGCCAACACACAGTGTGAGGTCTGATTACACATCTCTCCAGGGACAATACATACACTGGCTGCAGAGAGCACAGAGCACAGCAGGTGGGTTGTGAGGTCTGATTCACATCTCTCCAGGGACATCATAACACTGGCTGCAGAGAGCACAGAAGCACAGTGTGAGGTCTGATTACACATCTCTCCAGGGACAATACATAACACTGGTGCAGAGAGCACGAGCACAGTAGTGTGAGGTCTATGTACATCTCTCCAGGACAATACAACACTGGCTGCAGAGAGCACAGAGCAAAGCAGTGTGAGGTCTATATACATCTCTCCCAGGACATGCATAACACTGGCTGCAGAGAGCAACCACAGCAGTGTGAGGTCTGATTACACATCTCTCCAGGGACAATACATAACACTGGCTGCAGAGAGCACAGAGCACAGCAGTGTGAGTCTGATTACATCTCTCCAGGGAATGACATAACACTGGCGCGAGAGCACGAGCACAGCAGTGGAGGTCCGATTACACATCTCTCCAGGGACAATACATAACACTGGCTGCAGAGAGCACAGGCACAGCAGTGTGAGGTCTGATTCACATCTCTCCAGGGACAATACTAACACTGGCTGGAGAGAGCAAGAGCACAGCAGTGTGAGGTCTGTTATACCATTCTCCAGGACATTGCATAACACTGGCTGCAGAGAGACACAGTGAGCGGTGATGATACCATCTCTCCAGGGACAATACATAACACTGGCTTGCAGAGAGCACAGAAGCACAGCAGTGAGGGTCTGATTAAAAATCTCCCCAGGGACAAAACTAACACTGGGAAGAGAGAGAGCACCAGCCAGCCAGTGTGAGGTTGACTGATTACACATTCTCAGGGACAATACACAACTCACACCTGCAGTTTATATGGGCACACCTGCTGACAGGTTCCTTCAAAGTAGATAATCGTGCCTTACAATACAGAAAGGCCTTCTCAAGAAATCACTGCTGGAGATATGAGGGGTCTTCCATCCAAACCATGAAATCCTAATACGTGTCACGGCTGAGAGTTGTTACAGTTGTATCCAACTTTCCGGGTTAAACCCATTGGAAGCAATAGTATAAATGTTGCAATTGTCAGGACCAGGTACCAGAATTGTAACAAACCCTCAGCTGTGCGAAAGAATAGGGAAAAATTAGAATGTCGAGTCTATTGGAAATGTGTGGAAAGTTTCTAAATATTAAAAAAAACAAACGATAGGTGTGCAGTGCTGACAGCTGCAGGAAGTAAAATATAAATTGGCAAATTATCAAAGACCCAAAATTAGGATCCAATGAAATGTGACAATTCAGTTTTACTTCCTGTTCTGCGATGTGTGGGGTAATAATAATCAAATTATTGGGTCCAACACCCGGCAACCCGACAGATCTGCTGCTCTCATCCGCTGATACATATAGGATAGAACAGGAAGCAGACAGCGCCCCTCTGGGTAGTGGTCAGAGCAGGTTACTGCAGATCACTTTGTATTTTTTAAAATGGGATATAGGATTGAAGACTTGGGGTGCAGGAGATTTGTGCCCCCCTATAGATACACAGCGACCACCCCAGGACCTACCGTACTCTAATGAGTCCGGAGCGAGGGGAGATCTCATTCCTGAACGAGTTCCCGATCTGAGCAGCAGCGAATGGCAGTTTTCCCTGATTAAACTCTAAGAGACGCTTGAAGTTGAGGAAGATTCCTTGTGCAGTTTCTGGTCTCAGATACCTGGTGCAGGACAGAAGAGATAAGAGTTAGGAAAATACACAGGAAAGACGAGTCATCTGCCCCTCACCCCTGCAAAACTATGAACCACCATAGAGAACCTGTCACCAGATGTTACCCCACTAAACTCCCAGAGCCCTCAGATCAGGAATTCCCTCTTATGTGGAATCTCATCCACTTACCTATAAAACAAAATCTCCCCAAAGATAAATCTGACTCTTCTTACCTCATTTTCACACGAGACGAGTCAAGTTTATTGGCTGCTGGGGAAGTGTCACTTCAGAGCCGCTTATCTTCTGTTCCATAGCACCTAGAAATATCCTACTGGTGTCATATTTAAGATAAGGATCTCATCTTTCAGATCCCATTAAGCTTATGGCTTTGTGTGCTACAGAACCAGAGATACACGCAGCTAAAGAAATACAAACTGCAAGAGAAAGATCCACTTCCCACCTACATTTTTTTAAATGCAGTTCTGTAGCTCACATCACCTGATGTATTCTGAAAGACTAAATCCTTCTCATTAATATGACAACAGCAGCTGGCTTCTAGGTGCTACAGAAAAGAAGATAGGGGCTTCTAAAGTGACCATCCATCTGCAACCGCTAAACTTGACTCGTCTCATGGGAAATTAAGGTGAAAGAGAGTCATATCTGAGCTAAATGTAAATGCTGCAGAATAAAACTGGACCCGTCACAACTACTAATAAGGGTGCAGGTAATCTGTATCAGGATCAAGGGATATGAGCACCCAGATACCACCCCCCACCACTCTGCAGCTACTGAGGGTCTATGGTTATAGCTTGCAGCTGGAGTCTCTAACTTTCTCGGATGTTGTTTCTCTTCTGAGATCACAATTTAAACCTCTAGATCCAAATATTCAATCAAATGTGATCTTCCCCAGTGACCGGCTGCCAGGGAGAACGATCATAGGGAGCGAGACGAGTCATATTAGCTCCATGAGAAACTGTATGGCTCAGAAGAGTAGTATCTGGGGTGCAGGGATCACTGACTTACCCTGTCATGTTACCCCCGGGACCGATGGATGTTTGGAACATGAGATTGAAGGACACTGGAGGTGAAAGGTCGTTCTGGGTGATGGGAGATTTCACATTGTATTTGACGAAGAGATCCGCCAGGTCTTGCTGGCCGTAGTTGTCCATCTGTGTGAGGTCAGACAGACACAGGGGTTTATTATAGAGACATGCAGATCAATGCACCTATAGCAACAAGAGGAGGAAGGAGTTAACAGCGCACCTGCGTGAGAACGCTCTCCATCTCCGCTTTCTTCTCCGCCGCGCACTTCTTATCAGACATCAACTTCTGAAGATGAGCTGCGGGGGGGGAAAAAAAAAAGACCACAAATCATCACAAAAATGTGTTATTAAGGGGTTAATCTCCCTCAACCTTCATCCACGTGACCCACCATGGACTCGCCCTATGTACCCCAACATAAAGGACTGGCATCATGGTGCATATGGAGTATGGCGGCTCTGTAACGTGCTGCCATATGGTGCATCTGGATCTCCACTACAACCCCTAGCATGCCCACCGTGTGCATGCTGGGGGTTGTAGTGCTGGAGAGCACAGATCCAGATGCACCATATGGCAGCGCGTTACGGAGCCGCCATCATGATGAGGAGTTATTCCCTACCCATAGGACAGGGGATAACCTACAAATCACTGAGGACTTTATAGAATAGGGGGGGGGGGGGGCCCTCTTAACCCCAAAATGCACAACTACTCCTATCATTCTGTATAGGGCTGAGAGATCACTGTACTAGGCGACCGCCATCCATCCTATGGACGAGCCTGAAGGTATACATCAGCCGCCGTTCTCCTGAGTGTTGGGGTCCCAGCAGTCGGACCCCCAGTGATCAGCAGATCCCCCTTATTGTATGGATAGTGGTTAGCCGTGCAGCTGGGAGAGGTTCACCTACCCTTGAGCAGATGGTCGGCCCTGAAGCATTCTCCGTTCTTCACGTCTTTTACCATGAAATCGGCAAACTTGTCCACGTGTCCGGACGTCCTGCGGGAAAGACAAAGAGGGGGGTGAGGAGTAACGCAACTACACGGAGGGTCCGAGGGGTCTCCAGCCCCATCACTGCACAACCGAGGGGAGGAACAAACGTCTATACAATGTATTCACAGAGAGACTGACATCCGACAACGTCACAGGGTCTGACTACACCCGCTGCCAGTGTAGTCAGACCATTAGGAGCTGTATACATATATACACACGGTGATACAACCATTCAGGGCATACAATTGTTAGCAGAAGGTTTGCAGCTCCTGCAGGAGGAGAAGTTCTAAGCAAATGCAGAGACCAGTTCCTAATCTTGTATAAGATCTCTGATTGCCGTTACTAAATAGAAGCACATTGGCCAGGAGACTATAGGTACACGTCACGCTATATGTGCCTCTGGTCTGTATAGGAAGGACAGGAGGGCAGAGGATCATTACTTGAGGACGGTCTCGGGGGTGAGCATGGTGCAGTCGATCTCCAGGATCTGCTCCTCTTGGATGAAGTGCTGCCTCCACGCCTGGATGATGTTGTTCTTTAAGGCGCATCCGACAGGTCCGAAGTCATAGAGACCGCTGACCCCTGCAATCACAAGTCCAACACATCAAGATCACATATATATATGACTGCTAAAGTATCCAACTAATACACAGCAATGCACAGAGCACAGCAGTGTGAGGACATCCCCCTTCCCAAGTGATCTTGGAGAAGCTGCAATGATGTAATATAAATCCATATATCACAGTCCTGCTGCTACTAAAAACATACAAAGGTCTGATTACACATCTCTCCAGGGACTATACATAACACTGGCTACAGAGAGCACAGAGCACAGCAGTGTGAGGTCTGATTACACATCTCTCCAGGGACAATACATAACACTGGCTGCAGAGAGCACAGAGCACAGCAGTGTGAGGTTGATTACACATCTTCCAGGGACAATACCTAACACTGGCTGACAGAGAGCGAGCACAGAGCACCAGCAGGGTGAGGTCTGATTACACATCTCTCCAGGGACAATACCAAAACACTGGCTTTGCCAGAGAGCACAGGCACAGCAGTGTGAGGCTGATTACACATCCTCCAGGGACTACATAACACTGGCTGAAGCCCGAGGAGCAACAGCAGCACAGCAGATTGTGAGTCTTGATTACACATCTCTACAGGGACAATACATAAATGGCGCAGAGAGCACAGAGCACAGTTAGTGTGAGGTCTGATTACACATCTCTGCAGGGGGAGTACATAACACTGGCTGCAGAGAGCACAGAGCACAGAGCACAGCAGTGTGAGGTCTGATTACACATCTCTCCAGGGACAATACATAACACTGGCTGCAGAGAGCACAGAGCACAGCAGTGTGAGGTCTGATTACACATCTCTCCATGGACAGTACATAACACTGGCTGCAGAGAGCACAGAGCACAGCAGTGTTACTCTCTGTCTTATCAGCCAAATCAAATGAGATCTATGTCTTGGTGTGTTTCCACCGCTACTGTAAGCAGTGTAGAACAGCGAATGCAACCCCCGGCTTCGCCCAGCACCCACTGAATGACAAGTTAAGTGTACAATGTTGTTCCACCCATTCTCACTGTTAGCTTTCAATTACTCGGGAAAGCTGCACTGACAAGTATAATCATATGTAGAATAGCACAGCTACCCGGCTTTCCAAGGATCCTGAGACGAACATCAAATCTACCAAAGATCCAAGAAGATCACAATCTGGTACTACATAGCTAAACAGGATGTACTTTCAAGACTAGTCAGCATATTCTCACTGCCACACACAACGTTTTACTAGTATGCCTGAATGGTAAAGATTAAAATAGACACAACAATGCCGAGTCATTTTAAATCTCAACATCTAACCACGCTGGCCAGCAGACTCATCGCAAGTGCCAATATGGAATTTAAATGTAGTGTAAATTATTCCAATTGATAGGCACCCAGCTTAGATAGAGACCAGTATACACGGGCACCCAGATTAGATAGAGACCCATAATCAGGCACCCAGATTATCATAGAACACCAGTACTAGACAGTGCACCCAGATTAGATAGAGCACTCACCATTATACAGGAACCCAGTATTGAAGACATATAGAGCACCAGATTAGGAACCCCAGATGAGGCACCCAAGTTAGATAGAGCACCAGTAAGGGGCACCCAGATAGATAGACCCAGTATACTAGGGCACACAATTAGATAGAACCCGTATACAGCACCCAGATTAATAAACCCCAGTATACGAGGGCACCGATATAGATAGAACCCAGATTATACAGGGCACCCAGATTAGATAGAACAACGCAAAAGTAACACCAACGTGCGTTCAGCCACCCAGATCAGACCCCATTACAGAGTTAGATAGCCAGCCATATATAGGCATCCCAGATTAGATCGAACTACCCAGTATAACGGGCAGTTATACTAAGCCCTTAGGGCACGCCATATTAGATAGAACCCAGTTACAGGCACCCAGATATATAGACCCCAGTATACAGGGCACCCAGATTAGATAGAGACACCAAATCAGGGCACCACCGATTAGATGAGAAGCCCCAGTATAACAGGCGCACAACGATTAAGATAGAGACGCCATATACAGGCAGACCCAATTAGATAGAGACCCAGTAATCAGCCCAGATAGTTAGAACGCCGTAACAGTCACCAGTTAATAGAACATACGGCAACCCATAGAGCCATATACAGGGCACCCCATATAGATAGAGACTACAGTATACCGGGACCCAGATTTAGTAGCAACCCCAGTACAGGAACCAGGACCAATTGAGATAGACACCCAGTATACAGTGCCCCAGATTAGATAGGAACACCAGCTATACAGGAGACCCAGATTAGATATCACCACTGTATACAGGGTCACAGATTCCGTGATAGAGACCCGTATACAGGGCACCAGATTGGTAGACCTAATACCACCAGATCTAGAAGCCGTAACAGGGCAACCCAGATTAATAGAACCCGTCACCACCGATAGATAAACCAGTCTGGCACACCATTAGGTAGAACCCTACAGGGCACTGAGATGCCCCAGATACGCAGTTAGATAATCCCAAACCACCAGTAGATAGAACCGCTAGCACCATACTGGACCGATAGGGCCCAGAAAACCCAGTTACAGAACCGTATATACCCATATGGCAGACCCGTTAGATACCGTTACAGCAACCCGTTATATCTGACCTCAAGCACCGAGTACAGGTAACCATATAGCCTCAATTATGCCTAAGCAGCATCGCACTGCAAATCAGATTATATAATGGATATTGTTGTCAAATTATTAGTCTATACCTGCTAGATACAAGAACTGACACCTAATATATATACGGTCACCCCCAAATTATACAGGATGTTCCTGATATATACAGTGGGCACCTACCAGATACTACAGAACCCAATATATATGTGTGCATCCGCCGAATTACAGGACTGGACGCCCTAATATGGTTTAGTGGCACACCAATGTATACAGGAGTGATGACCTTATATACGTGCAGATGCACCCTCAAATACGACTAGCCGGTTAAGTATATAGCAGCCTTAGAAGATTATACAGACTGATTCCAGTTCATTAGAATACCATAGAGCGATACATAGCGACCCATGTACACATGCACCCCTGTGAATATTATAATTGTGATGCCAATAAACAGACAGCTAAATCCCATGTATATAGTGCCCGTCACTCTGACACAGGACTGGACCCACTATCTGCTTGTATAAGCCCCCCCCCTTCCAGATTATATGGCGTGTGGCGAACCTGGGCACGGGTGCCATAGGTGGCCTCAGCCCTTTTTGACCCAGCCTCAAAGAGTTTTGCCCAACGCAAGGAACAGGTCTGCGGGTACTTGCCAGGAACGGTAAGCGATGGGTTACCAGCGCAAGGTGGATGAGACATTCTTGTGTGAGCTCCTGCTCTGGGACTGTGTTCTTCCTCTTCAGGGAACCCTAAGGGAAGCTAAAATCCAAATTGTCTTCTTCATCTCTTTCTATGGTGTTTTGGGAACTCATTTCACCATAGGATTGAAACTGAGTATACAACGCATGATTATTAATTAAGTTACTGCTTAAATTTCATTTGGCACTTTGGCGACATATAGATGGGTTATTGGGACCTTCTACCTAGCGGCCATCCACTATATCTTACGGCCCAATCTACGAGCCAGTATTACCCACAGTTCATATGGACTGATTATACAATTGTACCCCAGAATTACACAGGACTAAACCATCAAATAGCCCTGCCCCTTATGTAGAGTAGGAATAGACCAATTGGTAATATTGCACACCCTGAGTTTTCATACCGCCCCATTACATTATGTAGGGATCATACAGACACTCGGAATGAATCCTGATATACCCCTGGCGAACACAATGGTAACGACTGTACTGCACTGGCGCCCCAGGATAGAGGGGACCCCTCACATGGTAACACCTGTACCCCTCACGAAGAGGGACCCCCGCACAATGTGTAACACTGTACACCCACAGCCCCCCAGGATAGAGGGACCGCAATTAACACTGCCACCACAGTAGGGAGGGACGGACCCCAATGGTACCCTGCCCCAATCCCCCCAGGATGAGGGGACCCCTGCACAATGGTCAAAGGCCCTTGTACCCACAGTCCCCCCAGTGACGCAAGGGACGCCCTGCACAATGGGTAACACCTACCCCCAACCACATGCAGTGGACCGCCTGCAGGGATAAGCAGCTGTACCACCTGCCCCAGGTTGAAGGTAACCCCTGCAATGGACAACCGACCCCATCCCCTCCAGGAAGAGGTCGCCGCAACAATGGTAAACCTGTCCGCCACATCCCCCCCGGATAGAGGGGGACCCCTCTGCACAATGGTAAACACTTACCCCACATCCCCCTAGGGCCCCCCAAGGTACCTGACCAACGCACCGGATCTGGGGACCCCTGCACAATGGTGACACCTTGTAACCCCCTCCGCCCCCGATCAAGGGGACCCCGCAGGTACAACTCCTCACATACCGGAGGGACCCCGCACATGTAACACCTGTATCCCCAACATCCCCCCATGATAAAAAGAGGGGACCCTGCACAATTGTAAACACTGAACCCCACACTCCCCGCCAGGATAAGGGACTCCTCAAGCCAATGGTAAGGACACTGTCCCCCACATCCGCCCCCATGGATGAGGGGGCACCCCGTCACATGGTAACACCTGTTAGCCGATCTCCACATCCCCCCCAGGATAAGAGTGGACCCTCTCACAAGGGTACACCTGTACCCCCAATCCCCCCAGGATAGAGGTGGCCCCCGCACATGGTAACACCTGTACCCCACATCCCCCCGGATAGAGCGGGACGCCCCCTGGCACAATGGTACACCTGTACCCCCCACCCCGGGAGGCCCGACATGGTAAGACCTCCTCCCGGATGAGTCCCCTGTCAAAACAATGGTAACACTGTACCGCCACCTCTCCCCCAGGAGTAGAGGGGACCCCTGCACAATGGTAACACTCGTGTACCAACATCCCCCAGATATGAGGGGACCCCTGCCAATGGTAAACCTGTACCCCACACCCCCCAGTATAGAGGGGACGCCCCATCACAACTGGTACACACCTGTACCCCAACATCCTCACCCCGGGATAGAGGGAACCCCTGCAATGGTAACACCTGTACCCCACATCCCCAGATAAGGGGACTCCCTCACAATGGTAACACCTGTCACCCCACATCCCCCCAGATGAGGGAACCCCCTGCAACAATGGTAACGACCGCTTACTCCACATCCCCCCAGGATAGAGGACTCCTGCACCAGTACACACCTTACCCCACATCCCCCCAGGATATGAGGGGGACCCCTGCCAATGGTAAACACCTGTACGCCACATCCGCCCCCCAAGTGAGGGGACCCCTTAATCGTCATGAAAATCTCGAGTGGCGTAGGCCCCGCAAGCTGATTTACCAGCAATAGGCCCCCGCCTACATGTGCCCTGCACCCCATATGAGGAGGTCCTGCCGCCCATATGAGGAAGTTCTGCACCCGCAATCTGAAGGAGGTTCCCCACACCCCCTGCCTCACCTGCCTTCTTTGACCGCCAGCCTGAGGGGCGCCAGCTGCTCCTCCACATTGGACCTCCATGACTGTGGGGGCTCTGGGGGGCGCCGTGTGCTTGGATATTGTTGATCCGTGCAGAGGCTCGGGCGTGTCGGGTGTGCGCACACAGGGAGCCGGGCAGAATGTCGCAGAAGAGCGGGGAGGGACCTCAGGCATCAGCACGATGCGAACACAGTCCCACACAGTCCTGGCATGATGAAATCTGTACGCTGCAAACTACGCGCCGCAAAGCGACCAGGCCGAACCGCGCTCTACGGCAGGAAGCGCCCGGGCGGCCATGTCAGGTGTGGTCAGCCTGCCTCTGTGTGCAATGCTGGGGTTGTCGTGTGCTAGAGTATCGCATAGAGAGTGTCACATAACCTTATCATTATCATAGTATAGAACTCCACATATATTAGAGTGCCATATATAGTAGCATATATAAAAACACCGACCCCAATGTGTCACATAGAGATGCGCCCCATATATATGAGTATCATATGGGCACCCCTAGTAGTATAGAGGTAGCGCACATATATAGTATCGATATATTAAGCGGCCAAAGTATATCTCACATGAGAGAGTGACGCCATATATAGTATCAGATAGATAGTGCCCCTTTTATATATATTTCTATAGAGAGTATCCCGGTATATAATAGATCACATAGAGGCGCTCCCTGTATAGTAATCAGAATTAAAGGAAACCTACCACTTGTAGTGGCAGTTTGTCTGATGGAAATAACCGTGCACCAGCTCCTTAGCTGGTAGCCGGATCTTATCTTCGTTAGTTTTTTAAACCGCGGTAATCGCGGTTTAAAAACATCTTTTTTCAAACTGTGCTAAGCCGGCGCAGGCAAGGTATTTGCTCGGCGCTTACCGTGCGCGCGGCGACATAGGAAGAAGATGAGTCCGCGCGCGATGGTAAAGCGCCGAGCGCGTACCTGCCTGCGCCGCTATACGTTGTAAAAGTGTTTGTTAAACTGCGCGCGATCCGAAAATAATCTCCGGCACCAGCTCCAACCCCTGATCTCACCCCCTGGAGCTGTGCGCCGTATTGGGTCCATCAGAAACCTGCCACTACAAGTGTAGGTTTCCTTTAGTGGCCTCCTATAATATATTCTCAGAACTATATAGAAAACGAACCCCTCATAGTATCATACAGCGTCGGACCCCCATGATAACATTATAGACCAAAAAGTCTGCACGCACCTCTTATTGCAAAGAGTTTTTCTGCATTTTCCTTACGATAAAAAGGTATGATTCACACAACTATGATTACTCATGTGGAATTATAGACTTACCAAAAAAGTGTGAAACATCTGAAAAAATCTTCTATATTCCAGGTTCGTTGTGGCTAGTGATCACTGCCTCTGCACAGTCCTTGTGGCTTCTTCTTGATGAATACCAAGAGGTATTCAACCTGAAATGGTCTCCAGCTCTTGAAGATGACCCCAGAGATGCTCAGCACTTGGTTGGCCCCCTTTTGCCCTTCAAACTGCGGTTCAGCTCTCCCCAACCACTGGAATGGGTCCAGGTTTGGTTACTGTGGAGGCCAGGTCATCTGTCGTAGCCCCCCCATCACTCTCTTCTTGGTCAAATCCCTTACACAGCACTGGAGTGTTTGGGTCATGTGCCTCTGAAAATACCTGATGGTCCAACAAACGCGAGACTGATGGAATAGCAACCGGCTAAACAAGGACTGTGGGACCTGCTGTCCAATATAACCCCAACGTGTCACCGCACAAGCCCCCCCCCACACCGATTACACCAACGTGTCACCCAAAATCCAGAGCCCCCCACACCATCAAACTCAACAGTGTCACCCCAGCAAGCTCCCCCACATCATCACACCCAACAGTGTCCCCAGCAAGCCCCCCCGAACCACCCATTACACCGAACACCACTCTCCAGCCAGCGCCACCCACACCAATCATCACACACGGCAACAGTGTCACACCAGTCAAGCCCCCCCCCCCACAACCATCACACCCAACATGTCACCAGCAAGCCTCCCCACACCATCACACACCCACAGTGGTCCCAGCAGAGCCCCCCACACCATCACACCCAAACGTTCACCGCAGCAAGAGCCCCCCCCCCCACACCATCACACCAACATGTCTCACCAGCAAGCCCTCCCAGAACCATCACCCAACCCAACCGGTTTCACCAGCAAAGCCCCCCACCCACAACTCACACCTAACAGTGTCACCCAGCAAATCTCCCCCCCACAACCCATCACCCCTAAAACAGTCACACAGCAAAGCCCCCCACACCATCAGGCACCCACAGATGTCCCACCACAGAGCCCCCACCAAGTGACACCCGGTCCTCCTCCAGGCTTCACGGGACCACGGCGATGTGATCCATTCTTCAACCTTGCTGCATCGCACAAAGACATGGTGTTTGGAACCAAAGTTCTCACATTTAGTCTCATCAGACCAAAGATTTCCCCTGTGTAATGACTGTTCCTTGTGCTTGTTGGCAGGTCCATTAGTGATCCTCCACGATGTTAAGCCATGGGGAAGGCTGCGGCCCACGGTCTCTGGCCTTACATATTTTTGTTGTACGAGTATTGTTCTGCTGCTGAGTCATGCCTGGTTCTAATCGAGCGTGCTGTTACCTGGATTACGGAGGCTGGTGATCGAGGAATACCTCTATCCTCTCGCCAGCAGAGTGACGACCTCTTCCTCCCCGCCCGAGGGGGACCCCTCTCCCTCCCCAGGCCGAGGGAACTCCTCTCACTCCCCCGCCGAGGACTCTTCTCCCCCCAGCCTAAGGCAACTCCATCTCCTCCCCACCGAGGGACCCTCTCTCCCCAGCCGAGTGGACCCTCTCCTCCCCAGCCTAGGGACTCCTCTCCTCCCCCAGCCGAGGTCTGCCCTTCCCTCCCCACTCCGAGGGACCTCCCTCCTCCCCCAGCCTGAGGGGCTCCACTTTCCTTCCCATCCCGAGGGGACCTCTTCGTCGTCCTCCCCAGCCGAGGGACCTTAACTCCTTCCTTGCAGCCTAGGGAACTCCTCTTCCTCCCAGCCAGGGACCCCTCTCCTCCCTAGCCGAGGGGGACTCCTCCCTCCCCCATCCGAGGGGACTCCTTATCCTTGCGCAGCCTAGGGAACGTCCTCTCCTCCTCCCCAGTCCGCAGACTGCTCTCCGCCTCCCCAGCCTAGGGACTCTCTCTCCTCCCAACCGATGGCACCTCAGCCAGGGACTCTTCCCCACCAGGTCCTCCCCACTAGGGAACTCTCTCCCTCCCCAGCCGGGGGACTTCCTCTTCCTCCCCAGCGAGGGTACTTCCTCTCCTTTCCCCCTCCGAGGGAACCCTCTCCTCCCCAGCCGAGGGGCACCACCTCTCCTCCTCCAGCCTATGGAACTCCTCTCCCTACCTTCCCCACGAGGGGACTTCCCTCCTCCCCAGCCTAGGGAACTCCTCTCCTCCCCCGCCGAGGGGACCCGCTCTCCTCCCAGCCGGAGGGACTCCCTCCCTCCCCAGCAACATAGGGAACTCCCTCTCCTCCCCAGCCTAGTATAACTCCGTCTCCTCCCCAGCCGAGGGACTCTCCTCGCCTCCCCGCCCGAGGGACTCCTCTCCTCCCGCAGCCCCTCCCCAGCAGTAGCTCCTCTCTCTCTTCCCAGCCGAGGGGACTCTTTCTCCTCGGCGCCACCTAGTAACTTCCTCTCCTCCCCAGCCGAGGGACTCCGCAGCGAGGTGACTCTTGATCTTCCTTTCCTGGGGCAACCGCTCCTGCAGGCGGGTTTCTTTGTAGCGCTTGATGGTTTGTGCACTTGGGAACACTTTCAGAGTTTTCCGCAATTTTTTTTTTCGGACCGATTGTCTTCTGTCTTACAGTAATGATGGCTACTTGGTTTTTTTTTTACTTAGCGCTGCTTTTTTCTGGCCATAATACAAATTCTAACCAGTCTATTCATAGGGATCACCGTGTATCCGCCTAACTGTCTGCACAACTGATGCGCCCCAACCCCATTTATAAGGCAAAAACCCCGCTTTATTACCCCTGTCAGAGGCACCTGTGATTGACAACCTTTTTCAGGTGACTACCTACTTGTATCTCAATCAAGAGAACAAAACTGTACGAGTAGTAATCACAGCAGAAGGCATGGAATACTTATGTAAGATGGGCGGCGCACACGGGCATGTTGAACCCTTTTTGGGTGCCGTTTTTTAAGCAGTCCGTTAAAAAAAGCGCATGTGATGTTTTTTTTGGTAAGGATATAATTCCACATGTGATAATTCATAGTTTTGATGCCTTTAGTGTGTTATCTACATTTTTATAGCCATGAAAATAAAGAAATATATAGTATCATATAGAGAGCCCTCCATTGGGGCGACATTTACTTAAACCGGCCGGAAGAGTTCCAGAACTCCCGACACAATGGGAACTCGACACAGTCCCCAATGTGTCCGGTCCCCGCTCAGGTCCCCGGAGTTCACCTTTCTTCTTCCTGGTGCATGTAAGTGCATTGTCCGTGTATAATTGTGCTGTGGGCGGGGGATGCACTAAGATCCTGCACCCATACCTGCATGTGTCGCTTCCCGCCGTCAGTGTCCCTGGAGTTCTCTTCTTCTTCCTGGTGCATGTAAGGCATTGTCCGTGTAATGCCTGTGCGGGGAGTCACTAAGAATCTGCCCCGATATCCTGCATGTGTCGCTTCCTGCTCAGGTCCCGAGTTCACCTTCTTCTTCCTGGTGCATGTAAGTGCATTGTCCGTGTATAATGCGCTGTGTGGGGAGTCATAAGACTGTGTGCCCATATACCTCATGTGTCCTTCCCCGCTCAGGTCCCGAGTTCACCTTCTTCTTCCTGGTTGCATGTAAGTGCATTGGTCCTTTTAATGTGCTGTGCGGGAGTCACTAAGATCCTCCCCCGATATCCTGCATGTGGGCTTCACCCCCGCTCAGGTCCTGGAGTTCACCTTCTTCTCCTGGTGCATGTAAGTGCATTGTCCGTGTATAATGCGCTGGTGCGGGAGTCATAAGATCCGAGCAGCACCGATATCCTGCATGTGTCGCTTCCCCCGCTCAGGTCCCTGGAGTTCACCTTCTTCTTCCTGGTGCATGTAGTGCATGTCCGTGTATAATGCGCTGTGCGGGGATCACTAAGATCCTGCGCCCGATATCCTGCATATGTCGCTTCCGCCCCGCTCAGGTCCCTGGAGTTCACCCTTCTTCTTCCTGGTGCATGTAAGTGCATTGTCCGTGTATAATCGCTGTGCGGGGAGTCACTAATGCCTGCACCCGATATCCTGCATGTGTCGCTTCCCGCTCGGTCCCGAGTTCACTTCTTCTTCCTGGTGCTGTAGTGCATTGTCCGTGTATATGTGCTGTGGGGAGTCACTAAGATCTGCCCCATATCCGCATGTGTCCTTCCCCGCTCAGGTCCCGGAGTTCACCTTCTTCTTCCTGGTGCTGTAGTGCATTGGTCTATGGTATAATGCGCTGTGCGGGGAGTCACTAAGATCCGGCGCCCGATATCCTGCTGGTCGCTTTTCCCCGCTCAGGTCCCCGGAGTTCACCTTCTCTTGGTCATGTAAGTGCTTGTCTGTGGTATAATGCGCTGTGTGCGGGAGTCACTAAGATCCTGCGCCGCCGAATTCTCATGTCTCGCTTCCTCCCGCTCAGGTCCCCGGAGTTCCTTTCTTTCTCAGGTGTTGTAGGGCTTGAGCTTTTATTAAATAAAATGAAAGTTAAATCCCGCACTCAGTCCGAATCAGTCGGATCGACTGCAGCCCCCCCCCCCATTTCTGTCGCATAAAAGCAGCGCTAAATCCCCTTCTAAATACTTGTCACAGCAGCAGAAAAATCATCAAAATATCGGAAAATCCGACTAAAGTGTGGTCCGTGGATCCTTAGTAAATAAGCCCTATTGTATCATATAGAGAGTGCCCATACATTTAGTATCATATAGAGAACGCCTCCGTATATATTATTATAGAGGATCCCCATATATTATCATATACAGAGGACTCCCATATATAGTTTCATATAGTGAGTGCCTCACCGCCTCCATATTTATAGTATCATATAGAAAGTCCCTCCCATATCTATAGTATCATATAGAGAGCACCCCCATATATATAGTATCATATAGAGAGCACCCTCATATATATAGTATCATATAGAGAGCACCCTCATATATATAGTATCATATAGAGAGCACCCTCATATATATAGTATCATATAGCAGAGCATAACAACCCATAATATATATATGCAAACTAAGAGAGCACCCTCATAGAGTAGTACAGTCATTAAGAGAGACACTAATATTATAGTAGTCATATAGGGAGGCACCCTCATATATCTAGTATCATATATAGAGCACCCTCATATAATAGTATCATATAGAGAGCGACCCTACGACACATATATATCATATGAGAGCCACCCTCATATATATAGCTTATAACAAGGGTGAGAGCAACCCTCATATATATAGTGATCCATAGAAGCATCCCTCATATATATGTATCATATAGAGAGCACCCCGTCATTATAATAGTAAGTAGAAGAGCAACCCTCATATATATAGTATCATATAGAGAGCACCCTCATATATATAGTATCATATAGAGAGCACCCTCATATATATAGTATCATATAGAGAGCACCTCGCATAGATGAGATAGTGATATAAGAGAGCCCCTCATATATATCGTATCATATAAGAGAGCACCCCATATATATAGTATCAGTCTAGAGAGCACCGACCCTCCATATATAAGTAATCATATAGAGAGCACCCCAGATATATAAGTATCAATAGAGAAGCACCGCGAGAGCACCATATATTGTATCATATAAGAGACACCCTCATAGATATAGTATCATAGTGATCATATAGAGAGGCTCGAAGCACCCATAGATATAGAGTACATCATGATAGTGGGACACCACCTCATTATATAGGTTATCATATAGATAGCTACCCTCATATTTATAGTATCATATAGAGAGCACCCTCATATATATAGTATCATATAGAGAGCACCCTCATATATATAGTATCATATAGAAAGTCCCTCCCATATCTATAGTATCATATAGAGAGGACCCCCATAAACAATACAGCATACAATTTAGAATAGACATTAATGTTATATTAATGGATTTCCCCTCATAACCTCAGTTTGGGGTCTATACCTGGGATACCTGTTATCTGCAGCCCCCACATAACATCGCCTGATGGTGGCGCTGTGCAGGTTATAAGCCTCAGCAGGTGGACAGGTAATATCTGATATCACATAATACATTATCACTTTGTATGGGAGCAACATCTCAGAGATGCAATATCATAAACAGACACTAGAGGGAGACAGAACACCTGATATCCATCTCATGTCCCTCCCTGGCTGTGGCTGTATCCCCCTGCAGCATCACCTTCTTCTTCTGTACATCCTATAGGGGGCAGCACATGGTCATATAGGCAGGTAGGTCATCTATACACTGATCAACTATCAAGTACATCGCCCAGTCAATGCTTCTTAAAGGGGATATCTTTCGTTGGACCAATCACTCACTGTACAGAATATGTAGTTGATGGGGGTCACCGTGACTGGCACAGCAGGATCAGTCCTGGCTCCTGCTGCAGAAGATGTCACAGCGCCACCCTGTCATATGTGACTGTGTCTGGTACTGCAACCAAGTACTATTGTGTATGAAAAGTGTCATGACCATTGTATTAAAGGGGCTGGTGTGGGGCTAATAGGGGTCCGACTGCTCCTGACAACCTTATATACGTCCTCTATGGGGCTGGTGATATATCCGGACATTACTGCTCCTACAGAACGCCCCTCCCCCGCCTCGCTCTGGTAATTGCTGTTATCTGCTACTTGTGTTAAACATTATAGATTATTACACGTCTTATCTGCATAAGTAACACTTCTAAATAATTCCTGCGTCACCGGCCGGTGAGTCACAAGAAATGTACAACTTCATCCCGCTCCGCGGCATCCGAGTCCTCCCTGTGTATGAGATTATATGGCAATGTTACTGTATCACACAGCAAGTATAATGGAGCGAGTGCAGTTACCCTAATAGTAACTATAATAATAGAATAGAATAGTAACAACTCACAGAGGGATCAGGTTGTATACAAGTCTATGGAGAGGAAAGGGGGGAGCCGGCTCAGACAGAGTAAGTTTCTATCTGACCTAAAGTGCTTTATTCCCATCAGTAGAGTCAGTATTTCTCTATAATGTCCTACATGATCCTCCTGCATTGCAGAGAGAAAAGGGACAGACAGAGGCTATTAGAGTACTATGTGCTATAGGAAGGGGCGTAACTAGGAGAGACAGGGCCCCATAGCAGATGTTTGAATGGGGCCCCATACACCCTTAGCAAATATACACATTTGTATACTCAAACATTTATACTCTCTTATACACATTTATGCACTGATAAATATGCAGTACAATGTGCAGCATAATATGTATATAATGGTGCACATCTTCCATTCTTTAATGTGTCAGATCAGATGCCGGGGGCCCCTGACACTGTGGGCCCCATAGCAGCTGTTATGGCTGCTACCGCTGTAGTTACACCCCTGGCTATAGGAGTGCAAAACCATACAGGCTGAAGAAAGAAACCTGAAGACCACATCCGGGGTGCTGATCGCTCCAAAAGTACGGTCAGGTGGATAGGGAAAAAGACAAAAACAAGAAGCGCTGTCCTAGTGTAATATCTCCTAAACACGTGTGGATGATTAGAAAGATAGTACAGGCAGTCCCCGGGTTACATACAAGATAGGGTCTGTAGGTTTGTTCTTAAGCTGAGTTTGTATGTAAGTCGGAACTGAATATTTTATCATTGTAATTGCAGCCAGAACTTTTTTGGGTTGTCATAAGAATCAGGATTAACAATAAAGCTTCATTACAGACGCCTGTGATAACTGTTACAGCTGATTATTGTAGCCTAGGACTAAAGTACAATAAATTACCAATATCTGTAGTCGAGTGTTCTTAAGTAGGGGACCGCCTTATGATGCACTTTGAAAGTCATTTCAAAGTGGCTGCCGGCATCCACTTCCTAGTGGTCGTCTGCTCCAGGGAAACCAGAGAATGCTATCACGATGTAGTATGGGACCCAAAACGTCAATTTCAGAGATTTCGGATGTCGCTGGCACGCATAGAGACGTGATATCAGAAATCCTGGCCAGTGAAATGGTAAGAAACTCAAAAATGTCCACTTCTGGCATCTTTTCTGGATTGTTGCGACATCCCAAACCTCCGAAATTGCCGTTTTGGGTCCCATACTACATAACCATACAGGGTCATTTACTATGTTGTTGGCTGTCTCCAGCAGCCTCTGCTTGATCCTTTGTCTCTCTGACACACAAAGGCATCAGCAGGATCATATAGGACATTATAGAGAAGTACTGACCTGTATGATGGGAATAAACCTCTTGGGATGAGAAAAAAAACTTACTACTAGCTGCAGCAGACTATGCCTGTGACTGTATCTATCATGTATGTCTCAGAAGCATCAGCAGGATCATATAGGACATTATAGAGAAGTACTGACCTGTATGATGAGAATAAAGCACTTGGGGTGCTTACCTTTCTATCTCACCCCAAGTGCTTTATTCCTCTCAGTACAGGACAGGACTTCTCTATAATGTCCTATATGATCCTTCTAATGCTGCAGAGTGAGAGAGACACAGACACATCTAGAGGCTGCTGGAGATAATGGTAAGTTTCTTTCTTGCCCCATGTGCTTTATTCCCATCAGTACAGGTGCCCTTTGTGACCCTGCAGATGCATCTGAGGGATATATGGGCAACACATATAGAGACCAGTAATGCTTCTATCTCACCACAAGTGCTTTATTCCCATCAGTGCAGGTCAGTACCTCTCTATAATGTCCTCTATGACCCTGCTGAGCGACACAAAGCTTCTGGAGATAATAATACATTTTTATCTCACCCCAGTGGTTTAAATCCCACCCAGATAATGTCCTATATAATCCTGCTGATGCTTGTGAGTGATAGAGGAAAGACACAGATACAGACAGAGGCTGCTGCAGATAAAAGGAAGTTTCTATCTCACCCCCGGAGCTTTCATCCCATCCACATAAGTCGGCTCTTCTCTATATTGTCCTATATAATGCTATGGAGTAATGGAGCAGATTCTCCTCTACCTTCTGAGTGCGGTGTATGGGAGACATCATAGCAGCGAGTCTTCAACTATGTAGATGAGAAAACTGCTAAAAATAATAGACTTAGATAATATCGAAATGTTCCACACAAACGTCACTCTGCTCCAAGAATCGCCATTCGGTTTTTCTAAAAGTCTCATAGAAGTGAATTGAAATCACTTCTTGGCTCGCTGGACCCTGGGACGTAATATTAGATCCTTATAATATTATAGTGTAGAGATAGACTCCTGCTATATCACCACAGTTGCTGTTCTATAAGTCACCACCAGGTGGCAGTATTTCCCTTCCCCCATTAGGACTCCCTGCCACATACTTGTCATTCCTCCTTGCAGTGGGGCCCCATCACTAGACCTTCCTCTCCTGCCCCTTTCTCCTCCCCGCAGCCTATGCTGCCATTCTGTGGCTTCTTACAGAGAATCCTGTGTCTATGGGAGCAGCACCTTGTGCAGAATACATGCCCCCCCCCCCCAGGCTTGTAGTATCGCCCCTAAATAATAACAGCACCCAAGGGGGTAAAATCACCCCAATGTTCAGGCCGCAGAGAAGGGATTTACCTGATTTACTATGTAAATGTCAGGACTGGCAGCAGGGGGGTGCGGTGCCAGGCTCTTGGCAGGAGCCCATAATACACAAGATTATAACATTACTGCCAGTGCTGGAAGGAGAACCCCGAGACATTATAAAAAATTAGGAAAAAACTGCAGCTTCCGAAACAGCTCCAGACCTGGCTGTGGTGGTGCCCGGTACTGCAGCTCATGTCCATAATACATTACATTACATTACATAGTCACTGCCCCCATAATATTCCCAGCCATAGTCCTTGCCCCCATAACATCCGCAGTGATGCTCATAGTCCGATCACTGACACAATCCCGGAGCTTCGCAGCTTCTGATTCCTGGAGACGTCGTCGCTCATTCCTGGTAATTACTTTGTTTCTTTCCCAACAGAGAACAAAGATAATGACATAAAGTGCGGAGGGAGCGCGTCCCCATTATCTAACATGAGGCTCCCGTCCCGGGAGAGCGGGGGTTACTCTGATTAGATGTAAAATAAAGTCGTGTTTGTAGGGGAAGTCCAGAACATGGATATAGACAGCCTATGGAGGTTCTGTGGGATCAATAGTCTTGTCTCACAATTAGAGATGAGCGCACTCAAGGTTCACGTTTGGCTTCTGACCCAAACAGAAGCGCTGGCTTTCATGTGACAGAAATCGGGGGGGCGGCCTTTGTACGATCCGACTGATTCGGACTGAGCACAGGATTTAACTTTAGAATTGTGTTGCAAGATCAAACACTTACATGCACCAGGAAGAAGAAGGTGAACTCCAGGGACCTGAGTGGGGAAGCGACACATGCAGGATATCGGGCGCAGGATCTTAGTGACTCCCCGCACAGCGCCTTATACACGGACAATGCACTAGACACCGCTACAATGTATCAGTAATGTCACAGGAGACACCGCTACATTGTATCAGTAATGTCACAGGAGACACCGCTACAATGTATCAGTAAAGTCACAGGAGGCACGGCTAAAATGTGTCAGTAATGTCACAGGAGACACCGCTACAATGTATCAGTAAAGTCACAGGAGGCAAGGCTAAAATGTGTCAGTAATGTCACAGGAGACGCCGCTACAATGTATCAGTAAAGTCACAGGAGACACGGCTAAAATGTGTCAGTAATGTCACAGGAGACACGGCTGCAATGTGTCAGTAATGTCACAGGAGACACCGCTGCAATGTGTCAGTAATGTCACAGGAGACACGGCTACAATGTGTCAGTAATGTCACAGGAGACACGGCTACAATGTATCAGTAATGTCACAGGAGACACGGCTGCAATGTGTCAGTAATGTCACAGGAGACACGGCTACAATGTATCAGTAATGTCACAGGAGACACCGCTACAATGTATCAGTAATGTCACAGGAGACACCGCTACAATGTATCAGTAATGTCACAGGAGACACCGCTACAATGTATCAGTAATGTCACAGGAGACACCGCTACAATGTGTCAGTAATGTCACAGGAGACACCGCTACAATGTATCAGTAAAGTCACAGGAGACACCGCTACAATGTGTCAGTAATGGCACAGGAGACACCGCTACAATGTATCAGTAATGTCACAGGAGACACCGCTACA